>PVJI01013135.1:0-48765 GCA_004026765.1 Micronycteris hirsuta | reverse complement strand
GCTGGAGAGAAATATTTCAAATCATGAAAAGCAAGGACCTACAACCAAGAATAATCTATCCAGCAAAACTGTCATTTAGAATGGAAGGGCAGATAAAGTGCTTCTCAGATAAGGTCAAGTTCAAGGAGTACATCATCACGCAGCCTTTACTATATGAAATGTTAAGGGGTTTTATATAAGGACTCAGGAGAGAAGGCACTGAGGCCAGATCAGCTACCGGGGAATTCAGATCAGCCACAGCCAAGACGCTTGTGAGGTAAGCAAGCAAAATACAACCAGAGAAACAAATTATAACCAGAGACATTGAAATTTAGAACAATCTGGCCTTAACCAGAGGGGAGGGGGAAGGGGATAATGGGGACAAGGGTATTCAGGAACTGCTATAAAGGACACATGGACAAAACCAAGGGAGAGGGTGGAAGCAAGGGAGGGAGGTGGGTTTGCCTGGGGTTGGGGTTGGGGGGTAAATGCAGACAACTATAAGTGAACAACAATAAAATAATTAAAAAATAAAAAATAAACTAGCACGAAGAAATCCCTTTACCTAAAAAAAAAAAAAGTCTCCTTTGTGCCACGTCTGTACTTGGTACTTAATGCTGCTGCTGTGTTTCCATACTATACTATAGTGACCTGTTTGCTGATGTGACAGGTAATTGGATGAGGTACCTGGAATTAAGGCAAATTTGTCACTAGAAGAAAAATGCCAAAGATTTCTCAGGATCTTCCCCCCTCCCCACCATGAGATGCATAAAAATCAGAGAAAAGTAATTCAGAAAGGCAAAGGTAACTTGTTAAAAATACCAATGGTAGGCAATTTAATTTCTCCACCTGCTATTTTTCTATACAGATTCTCTGCTTTCTATAACCTGGGCCAGCATGACTTCAACTTGTTCATTCTTTTGCTCATACTTTCTCCACATCATAATGCTCTTTCCTCTTACCTCTGCACACAGAAATTATTCTGTCCTTTCCAGTAGGAGATCAAATCTCACCTCTTCAGAGAAGTCGCTCCTGATTATAATGATCAATCCTTCTGAAATCTTCTAAGTCATATAACAAACTATTTTTGTAAGGATATACTTTAGCCTTTCCACTGTAGAAAGTCAGTTCCTTACAGAAAAGTACTGTCCTTCAGACTGTTTTTTTAAACCTCTCCATAAACAAACAGTGGAAGGCCTTCAATCTGGTAGCAAACAGATTCAAGGTAAAGGTGGAATGCACACGTACTTTCAGTAGTCAAATTCCTTCTCACAAACATAGTCATATATTGCCTAGTGGGAAAAAAGTTCATGAAGGATATAACTTCATGAATAATTTTTCCTGGTGAGGCCTTTCCAAAGATAGAGATTTAGGTAGCATTGTATTTAAAACACGAACAGTTTCTTCAGAATCTTTGAAAAGAATCTGCCTTAAGAGAGTTTCAGTCAACATTTTCCTTAGGTGCCCCGTCAGGGTATGACAGTGGAATGGTCTCAACTGACACTTGAAAAGGCTTTAGAAAAAGGAGAGGTTTTAATTTTTATTTGGAGATCCCTAAGATAGTTACTTTTAAAACAATGGTATATAAAAGAATACACGATAACTAGGTATCTTTCCCTTAAAACTAGCAAATATTGCATTGCTAGAAAGTAAACATACTGTTAGACTCTACTGTTAGTAAAAACAAAAAGTAGACGGGTTGGGCCAGCTATTTAACAGTGAGTGCCTTTACAGTAATAAATGTTGACAGCTCAAATCAAAAAAGAATGCATTACTGAGATATTATCAATGTGTTCTGTCATTACAAGGCAGCTCCACCCAGTCTAAGCTTGTCAAAAAGTGTTACTGTAATCCATGAAGACATCTGCACCTCAGGCAAAGGGAGGGAAAATGTGAAGGGCTGGCTCTGAACAGGTGTGTTGAATTGTAATGCCAAAGTTGAGTCATAATTCTCTTTACATTAGTTTCAGACATGACAAATTATTAACTTCTACTCTGAGGTGTCAAGCATGGATGAACAGATCCATCAGCAGGCACTTCAAGAGCAACACATGTAAATAAACTGGGTATGGATATAACTTTTTAACAGTGGGCAGTAATTATTCCAAGCACAAGAGTAGACTGTTATGACAAACTTTCTTATTCTACTCAAGTGAATATGATATTCGGGTCTGGGAACGTCTGACCTACTCTTCAGGTCAGCCCGCTCCGATTCTACGTAATCATGGTAAGAGCACCGCTTCAGTTTATCCCATGAATTTTTAGTGTCCATGTAACTCAGCTTTGTAAGGGATCATGACGCATGCAAAGCACACAAGTGTGTATTCTGGCTTTGACACAACTGCATGACTTTGGGCAATGTGTTTAACTTCTGAAAGCCTCTGTTTCCTCCTCAATAAAATGGGGACAATAACTATCTCTTAAGATTATCATGAAAACTAAAAGAGATGGGCTACAGAAAGTATCTAACATAGTGCTCTCAACTTTCAGATATTCAACACATGCTTGTTCCCTCCTTTAATGTATTTCAGCTGACATCCTTGATAATCTAAGAGGTGAAAGTTTGGAATTCAAATACAGAGTAATAAAATGCTCACATTTAAAGCTCATGAGAGCAGAGCAAGAATCTTTCCCACTCTATGTCAGTTCCCAGTAGTGTATAGCAAGTACTGAGCCCAAGAATCAACTACTTCTCACACTACCAGCACAAGCAATCTCTCACTTCTTTGCACTCAAAAGTACTGAACATCTGTATGTACTGTTTGTTTTCTTTTGTTAAGTTACGGTAAAATATACATAATATACAATTTAACGGTATTAAGTACGTTCACAATGTTATGTAAACCATCATCACTATCTATTTCTATAACATTTTCATCACCACAAAAAGAAACTCCATACCCATTAAACAATAAAACCCTAAGCCAATCCATATCTCCAGTGTCTGGTAAGCTCCAAACTACTGTTTTTATAAATTTGCCTATTCAAGATGTATCATATAAGTGGAATCATATATTTGGCCCTTTGTATCTGGCATCTTCCATTAAAAAAAAAAAGATTTTATTTATTTATTTTTAGAGACAAGAAGGGAGGGAGGAAGGGAGAGAAACATGAATGAGTGATTGCCTCTCACTTGCCTGCCACTGGGGACCCAGCCCTCAACCCAGGCATGTGCCCTGACTGGGAATCAAACCGGTGATCCCCTGGTCCACAGGCCCACACTCAATCCACTGAGCCACATCAGTCAGGGAGCATCGGCCATTTTAATGTTGTTGAGGTTCACCCATGTTGCAGCATGTATATGTACTTCAATCTTTATTATGACTGGATAATATTCCTTGTGTGGATATATCACATTTTGTTTATCCATTCATCTGTTAATGCGCATCTGGACTGCTTCCACCCTTTGCCTATTGGGAATGATGCTGCAACAAACATTTGAGTACAAGTTTCTGAGTCCATGTTTTCAATTCTTTTAGGTATTACCTAGAAGTGGATTGCTGGGTAATGTGATAGTTCTGTTAAACTTTCTGAGTAACTGCTAAACTGTTTTCCACAGTTCCACATTTTACTACATTTCAATCAGCAATACAAGGGTTCTAATTTCTTGTGTTATTTTACATTCTTTTGGATCATAGCCATCCTAGTGGATGTGAAGTGGTTTTGATTTGCATTTCCCTAATGCCCAATGATGTTGAATATCTTTTCCTGAGCTTCCTGGCTATTTGTATATTTTCTTCAAGAAAATGTCTATTCAGTCCTTTGTCCATTTTTAAATTCTGCTGTTTGGCTTTGGTTGTTGAGTTGTGGGAGTTCTTTATATATTCTGAATAGGCCCGCATATGGCTCAGGATGGCTATGAATGCGGCCCAACACAAAATCATAAAGTTACTTAAAATATTATGAGATTTCTTTTGTGGTTACGTGGTGCAATGTACTTAATGTGTGGCCCAAGAAAACTCTTCTTCCAGTGTGTCCTCAAGATGCTAAAAGGTTGGACACCCCTGCGGCTTATCATATGATTTGCAAATATTTTCTTCTATTCCATGGGCTTTTACTCTCTTGATAGTGTTCTTTGATGAAAAGTTTTTAATTTTTAGTAAGTCCAACTTATCTATTTTTTTGGTTATCTGTCCTGTTGGTGTCATATTTCAGAAATCATTGCCAGGTCATGAAGGTTTTCTCACTTTATTCTAAGAGTTTTACAGTTTTAGCTCTTAAATTTAGGTCTTTGATCCATTTTGAGTTAATTTTTGGGTATGGTGTTCAAAAGGGTTCATCTTCACTCTTCTGCATCTGAGTATCCAGTTTTTCCAGCACCATTTGTTGAAGAGACTATTTAATCCCCATTTAATGGCCTTCATGCCCTTCTTGAAAACCAGTTGGCCATACATATGAGGGATATTTCTGGGGTGTCTTTTCTATTCCATTGGTCTATATGTCTATTCTTAGGCGAGTACCACTGTTTTGATACTGTGAGTTTGTAGTTAAGTTTTGAAATCAAGAATTGTCAACCTTCCTATTTGTTCTTTTTCAAGATTGTCCAGGCTACTTTGGAGTTCTTGAAATTCCATATGAATTTTACAGTAAATTCTTCTGTTTTTGCAAAAATACTTTTGGGATTTGGTAAGGATTACATTGCATCTGTAGGTCAATTTGAATAGTGTTGTCACCTAACTGTTAAGTATTTGAATCCCATTAATGGGAAGTATTTCCACTTCTTTAGGTGTTTCTAAATTTCATTCAGCAATATTCTACAGTTTCAGTGTACAATGGTTAAATTTATTTCTAAGTATTTTATGATTCTTGATGCTATTGTAAATGGAATTGTTTTCTAAATTTTCAGATTCTTTATTGCCAATGTACAGAAATTATCAATTTTTTAATTTTATATCCTGCAACCTTGCCAAATTTGTTTATTAGCTCTAACAGTTTTTTGGGTTTGTGTAATATTCAGAGTTTTACACATATAAAATGATGTTATCTGTGAAGACATAATTCTAATTCTTCCTTTCCAATTTGGATGCCTCTTATTTATTTTCTTGCCTAATTGCTCTGCACAAGACTCCCACTATTGTGCTGGATAGCAGTGGTGACAGGCATCCTTGTCTTGTTCCTGATCTTAGGCAGAAAGCTTTCCAGTGTTTCATCATTGAGTACTGTTAGCTGTAGGTTTCTCATATATAGCCTTTATTATGTTGATGAAGTATTTTCTATTCCTAGTATATTATGTGTTTTTGTTATAAAAGGGTATTGGATTTTGTCACTTTTCCATCATCAATAAGTCTTGTTAATACCAGATTTACAGATTATGTTATATAATAGTATAAGCACACAGTATTTGCATACATATTCCCAGTTTATTCTTTCATCTTAATTTGTGTTTCCCATAATTTATTGGTAAGAAGTGGACTTTAATTCCTTTTTTTTTTAACAGCCTCATTTCTTTATTCCATGCTGTTTCCCACCTCAACAGAAGGTAAAACCTGATCTTGTAAATAAATAACATCCTAAGTAACACTGCAAATCCACATGAGACCTAGTTTTCTCAGAGGGCAGAATATCCAAGGACCTGCTATAGTGTCCAAAGGCCTCCATGTAGCTGTGTCTTGACAAAGCTGCAGGAGAGGCGTGGGGTGAGGATACTACTTTCCTGAATGTGATCTTTCTCCTGAGCTTCTGTCCCCTTCTGCTATTCACTGCTGTCCAAACAGGCCAAGATCAGTCCCCTTCTGCCTGTTATGGCATATATAATACCATCCAAGAAAAATCTCCCTGCAGCAGGTTCTCTAACACAAGCACTTTATATACTTGAGGGACAGGAAGCCAAGACTTTGTATCACCTTAGATCTCATCATTCACTGTCTCATTCAGCTGAGTTACTGAGTTAATGCTGCACTTAGGATTTCCTTAGGAAGACCTGGATTCAGATACTTGAGCAGTGGTTAAGAGTGGCTGGAGCCACTTGGAATGGCTATGCCCACAACAAAATTGTGCACTTGCATGTGATTTGTGGGGCTGAAGCAGCCTGCAGTTCTAACTCAGAATCTGTGAAAACCAAACCCCAAAACAACCTTGCTAGTTCTTGCTCAGTGGGAAACTCATATCAAGCTCAGCCTTTGGGCATTTGGCCTGAACCTGTCTAAAAAAAATACTTCTTTAATGAGGATGGAAATACAGGAGGCTGAAGTAAAAAGCAAATGAGTGAAGTTTTAGGAAATGTACAGCCTGAGAGCATGATACCCATGTGCAAACCTGAGAAAAACTGCTGAGATCATAATTTTTAGATAATAAAAATCCATATTTAATTAATACATATAATAGTTTATAAAGTATTAGAAGGTAATTGATATTGTTTGCAATATTTCACCAAGGCTATTTATATCTAGTTTAACGACTCCTAATTTCCACGGTAGTCTAGCTTTCATATTCCATTTCTTTTTCTTGTTTCTAACAACTCAGGAAATTCCGATTAGAGATCATTAAAAAAATAGAAGTAAATGCCCGTTGGTTCTTTCAGTTATGTCTGCATATTTGAATCAAACAAGGATTCATTATGGAGAGCTTTCTCATAAAGGGCTACTTTAAGTTCTGTCAGACTTAAGTCAACGAGTTTATCACACTCAAAGATGAAAGGTTGACTGTTTAACCATGGGAGACAGGGGTAAGTAGAATCCTAATTCATTCTTTGGTTGCTCTTGCTCTAAACTGTGTATTTTCATACTCTGCTGAAGCTTTTATTTGGGGATTTGAAATATCCTCTATTATATATAAGCAATTCCTTTCACTGAAAAATGAAGAAAATTATCATGTTTTTGGAAAAGAAATCAAACTCTTCAGGACTAAAGTCATGTGAACCACAGTTTATTCTTTCTTAAAAAATCTTAATCTAGCCCTGGCTGATGTGGCTCAGTAGATTGAGCACTGGCCTGGGAATCAGAGAGTTGCCGGTTCGATTCCCAGTCTGAGTAACATGCCTGGGTTGTGGGCCAGGTCCTCGGTGGGGGGCACGCAAGAGGCAACCACAGGATGTTGTTTCTCTCCGTCTCTTTCTCCCTCACCTCCCCTCTCTAAAATAAATAAACAAACAAATAAATAAAATCTTTTTTTAAATCTTAATTTATTCTGAAAATTACAAACTATGATATTTTTAGCTTTAAAAACAGGCTTAGGATACTTAAGAATATACTGCTGAGATATAAAATTTGAACAAGGCCGTTGCACGTTCACCTTTCTTATCAGTGTCATAAAACGGTTTTACCTCATGCTTTGTTACTAAAACTTATGCTCAGACTTTTCCTTTAGAACAGAGGATCTCAAACTTTATTGTATAACAGAATCAGTTTGAGGGTTTTTAAAAACACATTTCTAGGTCCCATTCTCATAATTCTGATTCAGCAGGTCTGGGCTGAGGTCCGAGTAACTGCATTTCTACCAAGTTTCCAGATGATACTTACTCTAAGACTTCTGACTCAGACAACCAGTATGCTTGTCTGGGCAGAAACATCTTAGACTTCTTTCCATTATTTTAAACAGTCTACAAAAAAAAAGTCTACTTGAAGCAGCCTAAGATATTAGGAATTTTCATTATTTCCTTCAATATCATATCAAGATTTGAGGAACATATTATTAAATGCCAGCTACTCACTTTAGTAAAGCAATGTGTGGATTGATATTCAGGTATAATCTTTTTCATTTGAATAGCTATGATATTCCTTGTTGAAATTATAATAATAAAAATAAAACAGCTTTATTAAGATATAATTCACATATCATATAATTCTCATATTTAAAGTGTACAATGCAATGGGTTTCTTTGGACATACTCATAGATACTTCAGAACATTTTCATCACTTCAAAAAACCACTCCCTCATACTCTTTGGCTATCACCCTCCTACTTTCCAAAAGAACTCACTCCCCCTACCAATCCTAAACAACCAAAGTTCTACTCCCTGTCTCTACAGATTTCCCTATTCTGAACATTCATAGGAGTGGGATCATGTAATATGTGGTCTTTTGTGACAGACTTATTTCACTTAGCTTAATGTTTTAAAGATTTATTTGATACTATAACATGTGTCAGAACTTCATTCCTTTAATGGCTGGATAATATTCTACTGTATGCACATACCACATTTTGCTTACCCAGTCATCCCTTGATGGACATTTGAGTTGTTTCCATCTTTTGACTATTATAAATAATGTTTCTACACTTGTGCACATTTTTTTGTATAAACATATCTCCTTGCTTCTCTTAGGTATATAACTAAGAGTGACATTACTGGTTCATATGGTAGCTATGTTTAATCATTTGAGAAATACAGGCTGTTTTCAAAGCAACTATACTGTCTTACATTCCCATCAGCAGTCTATAAAGTTCAGACTTTTCCATATCCTCCTCTGACTTTTTGATTACAGTCACTGCAGTTGGTATAAAGTAGCGTCTCACTGTGGTTTTGATTTACATTAGGCTGATGACTGAAGATGAGGAACACCTTCACGTGCTTATTGGCCATTTGTATACTCATATCTTCCTTTGAGAAATATCTGCGCAGGTCCTTTGCCCATTTTATTTTTAAATGGGGGTGATCTGTCTTTTTGTCATTGAATTATAAGAGTTCTTTATATATTCTAGAATAAGTCTCTGATCAGATACATGATTTAGAAAGATTTTCTCCCAATCTTCTACACTAGCACTGGAGTTCTCTGAATTATGTTTATACTGATGTCGAACTAGTTTGAACTATGTTATACTGATTTACACTATTTATTATACTATTTTCAACTTTATGCTTCAATGAACCACATTTGAGCCCTAATCAATTATGGGGAACTAAGAATATAACTAATTTAAGCAAGGAAAATGAATATAAATTTAACAAGAATGTGAATTATGTAGAAATTCAAAAGTCAACTAACTGCCCCTGTTAAATTAATGTTTGTCAAGTCAAAACAACTAATACAATCCTCGTTATATGTGAGCGGTCTAATTGTAACAATAAATAAAATAAAATTTGGAGGTATATCGTATTTTATTTTACATGACAAAATGTAAAATAAATAGGAACAAAATGTATTACATTGCTTTTTCATACCTAGCTGTCTTGGTAGGTAGCTGAGTACTCCCGTAGTTCAGGAATCACACTGAGGAACACTGATCGAGAGATAGGGAACATGCTTGGCATGTAGCAGGAAGGAACCAAAGAGTGGCTGTCATTATTATCTTTATTCTCACTTCTTCTACATGCCTTGTAGCTTATACTGGGAGAATGCAAGAACCCTTCCATATGCTCCATGTCAAGTGTACTCCATGCTTATATACCACGTCCAGCTCACTCTGGCTAAGTGCTCCCAGGGCTTCGTCTACCTGCTTTTTTGGGGGTGCGGGAGGGGAGGGGAGAGGATGCAGACAACTGTAATTGAACAACAATAAAGTAATTATTAAAAAAAAGAATTCAAAAAACTGAGGAGAGGCTTAGGAATCTCCAGGACATCTTTAAACGGCCCAACATCCGAGTTATAGGGGTGCCAGAAGGAGAAGAGGAAGACCAAGGGAATGAAAACTTATTGGAACAAATAATGAAGGAGAACTTCCCCAAGTTGGTGAAGGAAAGAGATTTTCGGGAAGTCCAGGAAGCTCAGAGAGTCCTAAAGAAGTTGGACCCAAAGAGGAACACACCAAGACACATCATAATTACATTACCCAAGATTAAACATAAGGAGAGAATCCTAGAAGCAGCAAGAGAAAAGGAGACAGTTACCTACAAAGGAATTCCCATAAGACTGTCAGCTGATTTCTCAAAAGAGACCTTGCAGGCAAGAAGGGCTGGAGAGAAGTATTCCAAGTCATGAAAGGCAAGGACCTACATCCAAGAATACTCTATCTAGCAAAGCTATCATTTAGAATGGAAGGGCAGATAAAGTGCTTCTCAGATAATGTCAAGTTCAAGGAGTTTATTAACACCCAGCCTCTATTATATGAAATGTTAAAGGGATTTATATAAGGCATGGAGGGATATCAACAGGGTAGTGGTAGGAGGAGAGAGGGGGAAAAGGTGCAGAGAATAAGTAGCATAAATGGGAGGTAGAAAACAGACAGGGGGAGGTTAAGGATAGTATAGGAAATGTAGAAGCCAAAGAACTTATGTGTATGACCTATGGACAAAAACTAAAGGGCGGGGAATGGAGGGTGGGGGTGGAGGGGAAGAAAGGGGGGAAAATGGGACAACTGTAATAGCATAATCAATAAAATATACTAAAAAAAATAAATGTCAATTATATCTCAAAAAAACACAAAAACCCTTTTTCTGAGCAGAAAACAACTACCGACAGAAAGGTATCTATGCCTTTCCCAGCTATCAATCCATTTAATGCTCTAATTATTAACAGTCAACTATTATTCCTCCTCCTCCTTAAAGTTACTTCTTGGTATTAGATACTTTTGCTTTTTTCTGTGGAATTCTTCTGTTTAAAAATACTGCAGTTTTGCTTTTTTGTATCTCATGTATAAGTTCATATACAGCTATATCAGGGAAAACTCTCCTAACAGAACTATTGACCAATAGTTCTTGCTAGCCTCAGGCAAGGCAGGAGAGTAAGAAGCTAGGAAAATTCCCTGGCAAATGGAATAGGGAAACTGAGACAAGCCAGCTGAACGAAATGGCTGAGCAATTTACAGCCAGATCCAAAAGGTCCCCTCCCTAGAGATAACGTATCAGCCTCAGTTGTATTTCAGCTCTGGGCCCAGAAAACTGGCAAAACCAGGTGGGTGAACCCACAAGCAGCTGAAATGACTAACGAGTGCCTGGCCTGGCACTGACCAATCAGTGTAGACCATGACCATGAAAGGACACATCTGGAAAACTGATGAATATTCTGTTGAAACTCTCCCCTGAGATCTCCCCTAAAATTCCCACCTGCAAGAGAGAGCTAAAAGCCTCAAGACAAACTACCCACTGCAAGCTCTCCCTCTGGGGAACAGCTTGCACCATTCCCTTCCTCCCTTCTTCCCCCACAGGCATGCATCTCCTGGATTATAAGAGTCCCCATGAGATTTGCAACCAGAGGAACAATGAGCAGGCTAAACTCCTGGACCTGTCTCCAAGGTCCCCTTTTCTCTGATTTCCCAGTGAGCTAAGGCAGCCCAGCCTAGAATCTCCTGTTCTTCTTCTATGCTAAGCCTTCCTTGTTTTACTGTCCCCAGCATCATTAACTTACCTTCACAGTCACCTCGATTCGTGTTGTGAAATCTTTCCTACACGAAGTCAAGAACCCACACACCACCAGCTGGCCCTAGGCAGACCTGCTCAGGGCCAAGCCCCCTGTCCGGTATGACAGGGAGTAGTTTATATATATTAAATTTAAAAAAAAATCCTCATGCGAGGGTTTACAAAAATTGATTTAAGAGAGAGAGGAAACGGGGAGAGGGAGAGAGACATGGAAAGGGGGGGAGTGGGGGAGAGAGAGAGAAGGAGAGAAAAATATCGATGTGAGAGAAAAACATCTACTGGTTGCCTCTCACATGCAATCCAATCAGGGTGGAATGCACAACCCAGGCATGTCTATCTTGTGATGACTTCTTATTCTTTTAAAGAAACATCAACAGAAGCCAGAATCCTGTTTACCACTGATAACTCTGGAAACAGAATGGGTGTGACAATGATGAGATTTTAAACAGGAGAATGGAATGGAGTGAAGTGCTTAAAACAAAAGCTTAGGACAAAGATAAAGACAAAGCTTAGGACAAAAAATTGCCACATTCCATGAGGCAAACCACAAAGCCATCAATTTCCTTTGGCAACACAAGAGCTGCCAGTGCCAAGAAGCACATCCTCCCTGTGCTGTGGCAGTGTTGTTTTTAAGTCTCAAATCAGAACCCTTTAAGATAAGCCTAGGATGTCCCTCTAGCATATGCTGTCCACGTTCCACTAGCATACTGTTAGAATTACCAAAGATGTGCGAATGATGTAGCTGTCCTGATATCCAACATCTGGACTGTGGCAATTACTGAGCTACCGCTCAGATACAAGTTAATCAGAGGTTGGACTGAAAAGGAGTAAACCTTGTCCCTATGATAGAGAATTCTAAATAAATTAGTGTTGAATGGATGACCAAATGGATAAATAAATATGTAAGTATCATAATTTGCTGATACTCAGAGGTTTCTAGATTAATCATAAAAAATAGTGCATATGAAAAAATGGAATCCATTTACATGTTAGAAAGCATTTGTTGTTTGGAACCAGTCTAAAAGCATAAATAGGTTGTGGCTATTGTCATGTAGTGATAATAGCTTTCCTTCTTATCTCTTTGTTGCCAATAGCCCCTCATTTGAGCAAAGAATCTAGCCCAGTGCTATATACTTGATAAATGCTCAGTAAACACTAAAACAAACTGTACTATAAGTGAAAATGTCTATGAAAAAGTTATAGGCAGGTCTATCAAAACAGAAGCTCCTGTTTAGAGAAAGAACAATCAGTGACATAAAGGTTAGTCTATTCTGGGCCATTGAAGAATGACTCAGAGTATGAATATGGTTTGGGCACGGTTTTATTTAATAAAAGCTTTATATAGTATGGGTATTTTAGATTGCACTACTACCACAGAATCACTGAAGGATGTCACTGAGCCAAAGTTAAGTTAAAATAAATTCAGGCCTAGGAAGCCATACTCCAAACCTGTTCATGAATTTGATTTTGACTAGAAGCTTAAGATGCCTTATTTGAAATTATTTAAAGAGTAAAGGCAAAATCACAATGACAGGGAACAGTGTTTCTTGTCACACACATTCAGCATATACCAAATCACTGTGACCTATGCACCGTCTGTCTAAAAGAAGTGTTTAAACTTAGAAAAGCTTTTCTTACTATGACCTGAACAATAATTTTCATGAAGGCACTCTAAAAACAAAGAGAAATCCTCATCTCTTGCAGTTAAATTTCAATTACACGGAGCCTTGGATTTTTCCTGTAACCCTCATATTCAATTTTATGCTAAGTATTAAAGGAATTAAAGGCAATTTCTTTACCAATAAATTATGAAGAACACAAATTAAGATAAAAGAATGAACTGGGAATGTGCTGCAAATATTGTGTATTTATATTATTATACAGCATAATCTGTAAATCTAGTACTAATGAGACTCAAGATTTAAATGGCTGAAGAATATGTTTAGTAAATTATTGTCAATCAATGCCTCTATTCTAGGATAAATGTAATCTTGAATGGCAACACACCTATTATTACAAATTCCTAACTAAGTACAGTACTTCATTATTTTGAAATGCCACTGTCAATTTATAGAGTAACAGATAAACATCTTTCTACCATACACCTGATTACCTTTCCCTCACAGTAAATGAAACACTATAAAGAAAAATTACAAACTTAATGTTTTCACAGCAATAAAAGAAACCTAATGAGCATTAAAACTGTAAACTAGTTATGACACTCTAAATTTTCACATTTGTTAATGTGGATATGTTAGGTTTTATACCACTGTAATCAAGTATTATTTTTAAGTAATATTATTTCATGTAAATTCTTCCAAGTATTCATTTATCTAACCATTTGATGAACACTGAGTGCCTACTCCCAGGTATACTGTCAGGGGATACAAATGTGAATATGATACAACCCTTGCTCTTTTTAACAAACATAGTCTTATGTAACACAGACAAGTAAGTAAAGTAAAATACGATAGTACAGGTTATATTAAAATTGCCTACATGTTTCCCATTTGCAATAGATAAAGGGTATTCTATTGAAAGCATTCACTATCATTACTCAGAAATCAAACTCTCCCTTATTTGTTCTATAGAAATTTTTTTGTAATTTAATGAAAAACAAAACTGAAAAGGAAAATTTTATAAATATCTGTTAACTTAGCATCTCAAATTAATAAATGTTAATGTTTCATAGCTTGTCTTAAGTCTATTTTCCAAATCTAGAAATGTCTTGACTGATAAAGCACTGATGATTACTTGTGATTATATGTTCCACCAGCTGAACGACCTTTGGTAAGTTAAATTTTTTTTTAAAGACTTTATTTAATTATTTTTAGAGAGAGGGGAGGGAGAAAGAGGGAGCAAAACATCAATGAGGGAGAGAAACATCTATCTGTTGCTTCCCACAAACCCCCAACTGAGGACCTGGCCTGCAACCCAGGCATGTGCCCTGACTGAGAAGTGAACCAGTGACCTTCCAGTTTGCAGGATGACGCTCAACCTACCAGTCAGAGTGGGCAAATTAACTTTCTTGATCCTCAGTGTTCTCATCTGAAAAGTGGAGACAATAATACCAGTCTGTGCTAGATTATCATCCATTTGTGCCTCAGTATCCATGCTCTACCTAGCTTTTCACCCATACAGATCAACAGGAGGTACTAGCAGAAGGTCAGAGTGTGGAAGGTAAGTGAAGCTACTCCCTGGTTTCCTTCCTGCCAGGTCACCAAAGGCTGGCTATTCCCCTCTATCAGAAGCAGTCTTCTCCATACACCACCCTTCCCTAGGACTTTAAGCACAGGGATGGTTATGACTCCCTTTAGCCCTAGACTCCGTACTATGCATCTCAGGCTTCCATAAACTCTGCCCATATCTTTACACAATTCCCTTCTTAAACTCTTTCCAAATAACCCAGTTTGAAAGTGCTACCTGTTTCCTGCCAGCCTGTCTGATTCACATACAACCTCATGGGGTTGTTTTGAGGATCACATGAGATGATAAATGTAAAATGCTTACTTAGCACAGTACCTAGCGCATTATAAATATTCAGTGAGTGTTGATTACCGTCATCATTATCAGTATTGCTGTTATTATTTTATTTGAGGTTCCACGCTCATGTGCTCTATACCATCTGAATATGTTCAAGAGGCTGAGAAATTCAGAATTTTGGAGAG
Organism: Micronycteris hirsuta; assembly: GCA_004026765.1. NCBI lineage: Eukaryota > Metazoa > Chordata > Mammalia > Chiroptera > Phyllostomidae > Micronycteris > Micronycteris hirsuta. The sequence goes on along the minus strand of PVJI01013135.1, from coordinate 33,888 downwards.
CTTTTACTAATTCTCACAGTGCTTCAAAAATATGTTCAAATGTAAAACGTGTTTATTGCTAATTAATTTCAATATTTAAAGAGAGTAAAGATAAAGAGGACCTTAAAAGTGAATGAAAAACCCACATAGTAGGTAAGATTTCCTGGAGTGTAGTTTCTTCCATAACCATGCTTTGGAATTCATTTCCTGCAAACTGACCTGCTGCCACCACATCAAATCTAGCAAAGAATAAATGTCCATGAAATTAAACAAATTGTTGGGTCATGAGGCTATGAAAAGAATGGACTGCAAGACAAACTCAAAGGCATAAAAGTCCTGTTTAATCTGGAAATGCATCTTCATCATCTTTACTTATCAATCATGACCAAGGCAAGCATTACCATTTGACAAATTCTCATCAAAATCATACCAAAGATCTACTTAACCTTTCACCTTACCTCATCCTTTATATCTTCCTGTTGCTGCGCTGTGAAGATCTCCATTGCAGCCATGAGTCTCATCATTAACTCATCCACTGTTGTGTTACCTAGCAACACATGGAGACCGCCAAACTTCACATTATTAGTTATTATAAAATGGGAAGTCATTCTAAAATTAATCATAAGAAATCACTACAATCCAAAATCATTTACAAACTAGGATGCTATTATCTACTTAAAATTCTTTCATGTTTTCATTGAAAAATTTCATATGTTCAATATGAAAAAGTAAAGCAGTATTCTGACAGTTGAAATTTCAGAACATTTAGATTTCAGGAAACAGATTCTTAAGAAGTATTTTTTTTAGCAGCATAAATAATAATGTCCAAGTCATAAGGGTCAAGAGTTCTTTCATATTATAAAAACATATCTACTTAATAATACTAGCAACAACTACTGTTTGTTTATATGCCAATAATTAGGCTAAGAACATGATATATATCACCTCATTTAATCTGTACAATGGCTTTTTGTTGTAATTTTGATTTTAAAGAGAAGAAAAATGAGGTTTACAGAGCATAAGTAACCTGCCAATCAAGGTCATGTTGGTTAAGTGGAAGGGCCAGGATTTGACACCGAGAGTCTGACTCAAAGCCTGAACTCTCTACTACATCAACACATGGTTTACTTAGAATTATTTTCTACCTCTAAAAATTCTTTGGTGAAACAAATAGTAACTTAAGTTCTAAAAAAAATTGGTTTCCGTTTTTTGCCCAAGTGATATTTCTCCCTTTCAGCTGCTTTCAAATTCTATAATTTTTAATGAAGAGAGTATTCCCTCTTCAAGTCCATAAAAAATCATATAGCACAAATGTGTCATTTCCTAAATGCATTAAGTCCTGTTACTTGCTTTGGATGCATCTACAAGAGAGAAATTCATGAAGATACATAGAGATATAGCAATTCTATTCTTTCAAACCTACAGCCAAAAGAATCTAACTTTCTCCAGGGCCTGAGAAAGGGTCTTCTTGTCCCATTAATGAAATGGCCACCAATGAGACAACAAACAGCAAGTATTCTTGCTGGTGTTCTACCAGAGTAGGGCTTGACTAACACGATCTTTCAATTGGGTAACAAGTCTTTACCCATTTTTTTCTTATGATCATTGACAGCACAGGGTTAAGGAACATCTCTAGTACGTAGCAAAGGAAAACGATTTGGTCACTTTGGCCCTCCTTTCTCAATAAATGACCTAGAGAACAAATACTATGTTGGTGTGGTATCATGGTACTAAGAATGCAAAATTGGTTTTGTAGTCATAGTTATAACCCTAGTCCCACCACTACGATGAAGTACCTAGAAACTGTCTAGCACATGACAAGGGTTTAATATTCACCTAATAGATGAATAAATGAGTGACTGTAGCTAAGGATTCATTTCCTTATCACAAAATGAAGATGACACCATTTCTGTAGGCCTCTGAGAAGGATGAGATATTATGTAAAGTGCCTGGTACATAGTACACACCCAATCACTGGTGGTTATTGTTCCCAGACATGATAAATGGCAAAAAGTTAAGGATCACCACCGATGCAGAGTTTGTTCCTAGGCAAATCTTTTGGTTTCCATTTCTTTCTCTCTCTCTCTTTTTTTAATGTTGATCTCAGATCAGGGTAGGCTCAGGAACCACTGTGGGTTTTTTTGTTTGTTTGTTTTTTGTTTTTGTCTATCTATCTATCTGTCTATTTATCTATCTATCTATCTTCCTCATGTGAGGACATGCTTATTGATTTTAGAGAGAAGGGAAGAAAGGGAGAAAGGGACAGAAACACTGGTGTGAGAGAGACATCGATCGGTTGCCTTTTGTATGCGCCCAATTGGGGACGAATCTGGAACCCAGGCACGTGTCCTTACTGGGAATGGAACCATGACCCTTTGTTTTACTGGATGACACTCCAACCAACTGAGCCACACTGGCCAGGGCTGGGTTTCCATTTCTTATTTGCAAACTGTAGTGCCTAAGACTCAGAGTATAGGGCATGAATACTTTGACTACACACTGACTTTTAATTTTTCAGGCTTAACCCACTGCTTATAAACTATGCTTCAGCCCTAACTGTAAGGACTCACTGCCAAACTGGACTAATAGGTTCTTTATACCTAAGCCCTTAATAATCCAAGTTCAGGGCAAATTTATTCTTTAGAGCCTAGTGGAGTCATTTATGAACTTTTTGGTTTTAAAACCCCTTTATACTCTTAAAAATTATTGAAATCCCTAAAGAATATGTAGGATTTGTTATCAAGATCCACTATGTTAGAAATTAAAACTGAAATATTTAAAACATACTTAAGAATTATTTTAAAGGTGACAATAATAAAGCCATTATTTGTTAATATACTTATAAATATCACATTTTTATGAAAAATGACTCTATGTCCCAAAAGAAAAAGTTTAGTGAGAAGAATGCCATTGTTTTAACATATTTTGCACAACTTTTTAATGTCTAGCTTAACAGAACAGAACTGGATTCTTATATCTACTTCTATATTAAACTAATTATAACATATTGTCTCAGTTGAAATTTATGAAGCAAATCTGATCTCACGTAGATAAGTAAACAAAAAAGTGAGGATTATCCATGGGCTATACATGTATGTTCTTTGCTAATCTCTTCTAGTCTGTCAAACCCCCTCCCCTCTGAGATCCACCAGTGAGGTGACAGCCAGAGCGGGTGGGTGGGGTGGGTGGCAGGGGGGAAATGATGACATCTGTAATAGTGTCAACAATAAAAAAAAGTGAGGAGTATTTTAACAGATAATTGTAGAAATTCTTTAATATACCCAAACTTACAAGTGGAGATTTCAAGGTGAGCTATGTGAGGAATTTGAAACCATATCAATGAAATTTTTGTACTTTGCTTATTAAAATCTATTGGTCTATCATGCCCTTTGAATGGATCTTTTACTCATGCATGACTTTATGATATCATGCATTGATCATCTGGAAAACACTGGTTCACTGAGCTATGCATTTCTTCTGAATGTCAACACACCTAATTATACATTAAAAAAATCACATTTGTTAACATCATCACTGATGTCATCAAAAATGTAAGCTGTCACTCCAATAGTGAAAGATACAACTTTTTGCTTAAAGGCTCAAATTTTATCACTGGCAACACATACTGTCAATTCTTTTTCTTGAAGTGGAAGACTTACTTTGTTCATTCTGGAGAAAATGACTGCTAAACATCTAAGCTATATAAGTACAGTGTGTCAGTCAGTCATTTTCAACTAAAAATGATGTTCTATAAAAATAAATAACTAGTTTGGCTCAAGTAACCACACAAGTGTTTTTCTTTGAGACTACCATTGAACTCTGACACGCAGTAGTACTTTATCCACACCTACCATTGTATCACACAAACTATATAGAGGGTTAAAATGTAATAAAAGTAATAATTTTTTAACTGCACATATATGGAGCTAAAGAATATGACTGCTAGTACAGTTATGTGTCATGGCCTTGACTCATACTAAGGTGCCAGCACTTTCAAATAACATTGATTTTGTGCCACCAGTACAAATGTCAACACAGTAAAAAAGGCAAAAGAAAGTCTTACTACTATTATGAAAATAATATTGATTTTGCAGATTCCCTGAAAGTGTCTAGGGGACCTCCAGGATCCATGGGCCACACTTAGAGAACCACTGGCTATTATAATATTGCCTCTGACAGGGAAATGGGAATAATGTGTTATCTTCATGATCCATACACGTAATTTATTTATTTATTTATGCAATTCATTCTTCTTTAGCATTATATATGAACTTGAATGGTCTATTTATAAAGAAGACATAAAATATTGAAGGTTTTATTTAGCGTAAAGGCACTTGAAACACTTTCCCCATGGCATAGAGAGGAGATACTATTTTCAACTTAAGCTTTGCCGTGAATAAGGTAACATTTTATATGAATCCCTGAGGAAAATAGGGAAAAGGGAAAAATCATTCACTATTTTTTTTTTGGTAAAGAATAGAAAGTTTAATTTTTTTGGTAAGGTTTAAGTTCACAGGTATCCTGTAACTTCATGCCTCAGAGTGGCTTCCTAGACGGGTTCACACAAATAACAGGAAACAACCACAACTGGAACAATTCTGTTCACACTCTCCATTCACTGATTTTTCTAGATAACTGAAGATAAACATTTCTTTCAACTAATCTACGTTACAGCCAGAAATCTTTATGTATGTATACATATATGAAATGTCATATTTGACAACTGGTTATGACTTAATTGCTAGTTTAGAGAATTTAGCAATTCTGAACATTTAACATGATTATCCTGTGTCCCAACGGGCTGTGTAATTCTATTAAGGCGTTTCTGTTGGATTTTCATGCAGCGTTATTTCATTCCTCATAGTACTTATACTTTTTGAAGCTGTTCTTCTTCAGGAAGTTCTATATTTTGAAATGCTGAAATATTCACCAATACAAAGAATGGTTGTCAGCTTTGATGGTAAATATTATAAGGTTATCACATACACAAGAAGACATTGTTCTCCCCTTGTGACATTTACTTTACCTTGTATCACATTTAACACTTCGTTAGAGGATCGCTTTCCCATAATAATCAGAAAAAGTGGGAACTGGTCTGTTTTTTGAGTCCGAACGGTTTGTGCAACAACACTGCCAAAGTGTCTATTGCACATCGTCAGAAATCTAAAAATGAGACAAAATCCAAAGTAAGTTTCATTTCAGAGTTTAATAAATTTACTAGTACCGCAACAAAAAACTCATTGTTGTATTAGTTACATTAAAATTAGGCAGCTTGTCTGATATCAATAGGTGAAGCCTTGCTATACTGAACTTCCCCACAGAACAGCTGACACGGAAACGATCACCACACAGTGAAGCAGGCAGCACCCCCTAAATGCTGTCTGGGGCCAACAGCGCAAGATCCTCACTGTTGAACATTGTAAGCTGTACGACTCTAACATATGTGAAGAACCAACAAAATGAATGTTAAGAGAAAATAATTTCCTAAGTGGGACAAATATTGCATGGTACAAAGTTAAATTGACTATCGTTATCCTAATCTAAACAGGATTTAGTAACATTTTCACAAGTTTTTAGAATCAAGACTTGTACTTTAGAATTGTGTTTTCTCCAATAGTAGGAGGTCTTCTAGTTTCATACTTAGTATGGGATAAAAATAATAATTCTAAGCTTTTGACCAAAAAAAGCTCAGAGATATTAGCATACTGAAGTCTAGCATTAGTATTCTTAACACGATCTGGAATAAATGAAAAAACTGATAAAGCTTTTCTCTTCTATTAGAGGACTGTTTGAAATTAGCATTTCTTTCAAGAGAAAAGGGTAGCTTATGATATGTTTTCAGATCTGATGGTAAAAAGTAAATGTCATAATAATAATGAATTATGAAAGACCAAATGCAAATATAGAATGCTTTAATAAGATCCAATTTAATAAAGTCTGTAAAAATAATGGACTTTTAATAACACAGGTCACAAAAGGCAAAACAGTGGAAATTCTGGGGACTAGCCACTGGTACCAGCTTATTAATTCTTAATTATGTTCATGAAAGGCAACTTAAACCGTGTGTTTTCCTATGCCTTATGATAATATTTTAGGTAACAACTCCTCTGAAATGTATGTTCTAGCTGATGAGCAAAGTCCTGTCGTCATATGCACTAGAAGGTAAATCTATTTGAAAAGACAAATGGCATTAAAATGTCATGTGCTCAGATTCATTTGATATCAAATTCAAAACAGAATCAAACCTCTTAATTTTTAAAGCCAATATATTTGTCTACAGAAATTCATCTCCCAAATTTAGGCTGAATCCCCATAAAATCTATGATATGACTGCATAAAGTAGACCATGTTAAGGACCACCAGAACTGTCAGCGTGAATGTCAAGACAAGTTAGCGCCACTGCAAATAAGTTCGTGGGAGGCAGGCTCATATATGTATTTACAGCAGCAATAACCAGACCTCATGCCAATCTGAAATGATGAGGCCTTGAGAAACTAATTGTTGGCCATGAAATATCAGTGCCCCTACGAAATTCAGATCTTCACATTCCACAACTATTATGAGATAAAAGGTGCTCAAGCAGCTTAATCCTCCGTACCAAATTTCACACCCATATAGCTTTAGTTTCTCAGTGGAGATATGTAGTTCAGGAGACTAGAAAGTTAAGATCTAATTTTTCTTTCCACTTTTTACTAAAATATTTGAAGTCAATCTTGACCCTGATCTGATCATTAGCAACCTCTGAAATATGTCAAAACACACACACACAGTTGGAATGTCACTTCCTTTCACACTAATGGATTAAATAGACATCATACAGTAGACGCCCATCACAGAACTAGCCTTACAAGTGATACTAGCTAAATGGGGTCCTCCTCAAAAGGGAAAGAAGGAAGAAAGGAAGGATGGAAGGAAGGAAGGAAGGAAGGAAGGAAGGAAGGAAGGAAAAAAGGAAGGAAGGAAGGAAAGAAGGAAGGAAGGAAGGCAGGCAGGCAGGCAGGCAGGCAGGCAGGCAGGCAGTCAGGTTTGCTTAATGGTTTTATGAATTCAATTTTAAGACAATATTGCCTGAGAATTGTGTACCTCCCAAATTTTCTTTTTGTGAAAATGAGCTATAAGGAAAAATAATTATGAAAATGTGGTTATCTTATTGGGTTTAAAATAATATATAACACAAATTTGAAAACTACACAAAACATATTCAAAAGGGGTGCAGACTTCAAAGGCACATTAGCTGTTCAATTAACCATAAAAAACAACAAAGTGATCAGTTTATACTAGGGATTGGTAAACCGTTCTAATTTTTTAGAGGCAGCTGAGAAATATACAGGGATCGTGCAGCCTGTTGATACTTTCTAGTGGCCTTGACTAACAATTTGTTCTGATCAAAGAGAGACTTTGTTAAAATTTTAATTAATGTGATTAATCTAAGATCTGAATCGTGTTTACTCTGAGATTTTCTAATTGTAATCATTGAGGGCTTGTAGGGGCAATGGACAGCCATGAATTACAAAATTCCTACTTGTCAATTCCTTGCACTACAATTTATAAGAACTTAATACAGATACCAAATTTCTCTTATGGATGGGAGGCTCTGCTTCCTCCTCTAAAGATCATTCACAGCACAATACCACCAGCAGAAATCCAGTTCAAAACAGAACAAAAACAGATTCAGAAAAAAAAGTTGTTTTAAGAGAAAAAATATGTGGTTCTTTTTATTGTGGTCTTTTCTTCCTTTAGAACAGGTGTGGCAGTGCACTTAGTGGCAGCACCAAAGTTGTCAACCTAACTGCATATGATATTCATAGGGTGAGGGGTAAGGAAGAGAGAGTGGTTTCTACAGCAGCTGGATACCTGCTATCTCAAACCCAAAGGAGAAAGCAACTGTTCTGGGGCAAGGAGAAATGGCTTTTTTAACTATTAAATTATTTTAATAATCAGACAACCTACTCATCATAGACTTATTTGTGGAATAACAAATTGCTTAATCAACTGCCCAAACCAAAAGCTAAAGTGACAAGTTTGAAAAGACAAAGAATAAATGCCCTAAGGGGTTAAAACGAAGGAGCGGAAGGGAGGTAGGGGAAGAAAAAGGAAGGGTCAAGAAAATGAATTAAAGAACACAGTCAATCACAAATCATGTATAATAAAGCTCCTCATGTCTCTGTGGAGTGGGAGGATTAGGGAGTGGGAAGTCTCAAACTTTGACCTTGGTGAAGAAACAAAAATAAAATTAGTAGTTCATATTCATCAGTTCTTGCTATTAAAAATCTAAGATAAAATCTTATCTTTTAATCTAAAGTTTGGGGAGAAAACTAAACAGAACATATGATGGCTAGCATATATTGATCACTAGTAAAATTTTCAATCTCTGAAGTATAGATCTTTTTTAACTTGCTAATGAAAATCAGGATTACTAACACATCAGATATGGATAAAAGTAACCTTGTTTTAATTCAAAACAGGATATAATTTAGTTTCTTTCAGTCAAATACATAATCACATAAGTCATGACTTTCGCTAAGTTGTACTCTAACATAAAATATTTACTAAAAGAAACACAGTAATTTGGGAGGAGGGTGATGACGTTTCACAAACATTTACTGTTTACCTACTCTGTACTAGAAAATGTAAAAAAATGCACATCTAACAAAAAAATGGACCCATAACACTGTGTGTAACTCCCATGTAAAGGGGAAATACTACTTATCTTTAAAACACTTACATTCTTTTTTTATTGTTGTGCAAGTATGGTTGTCTCCATTTCCCTCCCCCCAACTCCACCCATCCCCACCTCCCACCCTGAATCCTATCCCCCTTTGGCTTTGTCCATATGTTCTTTACACATGTTCCTTGATGACCCTTCCCCTTTTCCCCAACGTTATCACCTCCTCAGGCCCCTCTGGTTACTGTCAATTTGTTCTTTATTTCAATGTCTCTGGTTATATTTTGCTTGCTTGTTTGTTTTGTTGATTAGGTTCCACTTATAGGTAAGATCATATGGTATTTGTCTTTCACTGCCTGGCTTACTTCACTTAGCATAATGCTCTCCAGTTCCATCCATGCTGTCAAGAAGGACAGGAGTTCCTTCTTTTTTTCGCCTGTGTAATATTCCATCATGTAAATGTACCATAGTTTCTTGATCCACTCATTTACTGATGGGCACTTAGGTTGCTTCCAGCACTTGGCTATTGTAAATTGTGCTGCTATGAACATTGGGGTGCATAGGTTCTTTTGGATTGGCGTTTCAGGGTTCTTAGGGTATAATCCCAGCAGTGGAATTGCTGGGTCAAAAGGCAGTTCCATTTTCAGTTTTTTGAGGATATTCCATACTGTTTTCCACAGTGACTGCACCAGTCTGCATTCCCGCCAACAGTGCACTAGGGTTCCCTTTTCTCTACAACCTCGCCAGGACTTGTTATTTGTTGATTTGTTTATGATGGCCATTCTGACTGGAGTGTAGTGGTGTCTCATTGTGGTTTTAATTTGCATCTCTCTTATGGTTGATTATGCTGAGCATCCTTTCATATGTCTCTGGGCCCTCTGTATGTCCTCCTTGGAGAAGAAAACACTTATATTCTTTTGGAGAAAGCACTCCAAAGTGTGCCTAGAATATGATAGTCCCTTGAAGTTGGTAGCTATTTTTATTACTGTTAGTTGCATAATGATATTTAACATTTTTGTCATAACTTCCAGGATTAAAATGATAACTTATACTGATAGGCCAAGACTGAAAGATTTTTTTTTGTTTTTTTGCATAATATGACATAGCAGCAAAGAACTGCTGACTAAATAAAAAGGCATTGGTTTTACTTTCATTCGGAGAATGAAAGAGCAGGTATTGATATTCGTAAAGTAAAAAAAAATATATAGATGTTGCAGCTGTACAATACTACAAAACTTCACATATTTAAAATTGGATACGAAACTATGATCACTATTTTCTTTTTAATACATCCGTTTAGTAATGCTAGTTACTTTAAAACCAAGACTTAACATGAAAATTTCTGTCTGCTTACTCTTGAGCTATTAAATACATTAAATCTCTTTCTGATAATGTGCGAACCATGTTTCAAAAACAAGTTTACTGAGCAGAAGAAATTAATGTTCAATAGTGCTACAGGACTTTTCAGTATTACCCAGGAATTTAAGGCAAGTCTTTTGTATGTACTTCCTTAGCTGCAGCTGCTAACCTTACACTACAATACTTCTTTTGAAGCCACCTTGGTCACAAACTACACTAGTGTTTTTTGTTACAGTAATAAGCCTCATTACTTACACATAATTCATTCATGTGTTTGTCCCAACATATTTATGCACACTGGTAGAAAAACCAGAATATAAGACATAGTACCTTAGAAATCCATCTACTTATTTGTCAACACACACTCCTCCTTTCTCCCCCTTCTCTCTTGTACAGAGAAATTAAAGCCACATTCCTTTAATGTGTGAAGTGAGACTTATCAAGTTGCTAGCACTGTCAGGCATACGCAAACCAGGCTAGCCAGAGTTTTGTCTCCTACAACATCGTTTCCACAAGTCTGTACTGCATTGCTCAGCTCATTTCTGGAGTTCCTCCATTAGGAATGTTCAGCACCCCTGGCGCATACTTTGTCCTTTGACAGTGGCTGTGATTTTTGGAAATAGTCCTAAGTCATTGGTTCAAACTGAGTTAGGTAAACAAGGTACATGATTAAGATGGGGGCACTGACTCTACACGCAGTGATCTTTAATGGCCTAGGAATCACCTAGGAAGTTTATTTAAAAGGCAGATTCCTCAGCCTCGCTCTCTCAGAGATTCTGAGTCAATAAATCTGGGGTAAGGCCCAGGAAACTGCTTTTTAAATAAGCTGCTAACCCCAAACCAGGTGAATGGACCACACTCCGAAAACACTGCCTTCAGAACGCAGGACTGCTTTCTTTGTAGGGCTGTATGTAAGCAGCCTCGGAAGGCAGTTTTTAAAGACGTTATCACCAAAATGTTTCGGGCAATGGCTGTTTCACTAGACCAAGTGTCTAGTCTCCTGAGGTGATTGCCACGTTGAAGATGGTAATTCTCATTTGCTTCATTTATATAGATGAGCTGCAATCTGATAAAAAGACAAACAAACAAATACCTCTAAAGTCTGTGAGCTCCACGTAATACACGAAAAACAGATCAGGGATGGGGAGGTTGCAATATAAAATAAGTCGCCAGGGCAAGTATCACTGAAAAGTTCATATCTGATCAAAGACTCAAAGTGGTGAAGGAAGAAGGGACAACCCATATCTCCAGGAAGAGAATTCCAGGCAGAGAGAACAGCAAGTAGAAAAGTATGTAGCATATTTAAAAGATAACAAGGTTAGTATAGCTGGAGAACAGTGAAGTATAAAAGACAATATTGATAGTTTTGACTATTTCTACATGGTAAAAAATACCATAACAAGGCCAAAAGATAAATGATAAACAGAGGGAAGAATTCTGCATTTCAAACCACAGAAAAAGGACTAATTTCCATAATACAGGATTGGCCAAAAAAGCAGGTTTTCCATTGTTCGAATGGAAAATAACACAATAATTAATAAATAATACAAGAATAAAGTGTTTTGTGTACTCACAACTGTAAACCTACTTTTGCACTGTATATAAAGAATTCTAACAAAACAGTGAAGCAGAAGATCAACCAACAATATATAAAGACAGCACCAAGAAATGGAAACAGTAATGGCTCAGAAACACATGAAAAGATACTTAAAATAACTCAGAATGAGTTAACTCCTAATTAAAGCTACGCAAAGAAACCATTTTTATATCAGATTAGTAAAGCTAAAAAAACTTGGTACTACCTTGCGTTGGCAAGGTCATAGGAAACAGGCACTACTGTATACACTGTTAGTAACAGTGAGATTGGTACCAACTCTTTTATGGGCAATTGCCAATATCTATAAAAATTAAAAATGCACCTATACTCTTAAACTAGCACATCTACATCTGGGAATTTAGTCTACTGATATATTACCATGGGGAAATCACCTAAATGCACAGTTAATCACTAGAGGCTTATAATAGCAGAATACTGGACATAATTCAAATGTCCACCTACAGGATCTGATTAAATAAATTATAGTATCTTTTGGAATTTAAAGGAATACTAGGTAGCCATAAAAATATAAAGAGTTCTTTACGAACTGATACAGAATATATTTAAGATATAATGCTAATAGAAAAAGCAGGTTGTTGCCCTGGCTGGTGTAGCTCAGTGGATTGAGCGCGGGCTGGGAACCAGGCGGTCCCGGTTCGATTCCCAGTCAGGGCACATGCCTGGGTTGCGGGCCAGGTCCCCGTGAGGGCCATGTGAGAGGCAACCATACATTGCTGTTTCTCTCCCTCTCTTTCTCCCTCCCTTCCCTTCTCTCTAAAAAGAAATAAAACTAAAATCTTAAAAAAAAAAAAAAAAAAGCAGGTTGTTAAATAGTGTTTACCATTTGTGTAAAACTGGGGGAAATAAATATAGTGTATTATAGTTTGTTTATATATAAAATAATCTCTGAATGGACTAAATAAGAAACTTATAACACTGACTCTGGAGAAGGTGACTTAGAGACAGGGTTAAGTAGGAGACTTTTTATTATATATCTTTTTATTTTTTTAATTTTTATTTATTTTTTATTTAATTTTTATTTTTATTACCATTTATTAGTTACCTTTTATGTCTTATTTTATGCCTTTTGAGTCTTGACTAATGTGAATGTATTAGCCAATCATGAAGTAAATATAAAATTTGGAAGATATTATTCCCTTACAATATAGAAAAATTGCATGTAATATCAATTCCATAAACTTTAAACACACTGTTAATCACACCTGTCTTTTTTTTTTTTTTTATCAGTCTTTTGTTCAAGTATATCTTTTCCTTTTGGCAGTAATCATTGTCTGGGTGGACACAATTTTTTAGCCTTCTGCACAACAGTAATAAACCAGCATTGTAAATGGATGAATAATATTCCATTGAGTAGATGTATATATACATTGCTATATTTATAACTATACACTTAGAGCAAGATTTTTCTTTTTAGTGTTTTTAATAATTAAAGAATACTCGGATAAATATCCTGAATTATAACCTTAGGAAAAAAGTCTGTGAAGTGGAATTATAGGGTAAAAGTTAGAGCCATTTAATTACTATTGATACATATTATCAAACTGTTTTCTAGAAGGACAACATAATGCCTCTCCATGCAAATTCATATAATGTATGCATGTTAGAGAACACAGCCAAACTAAAGGCAAATTTAAGAAAACACAAAATGAGATTTTGGGGAGATTTAATCTTAAAAGCATCTCTCAACTGTCTGAAGCTTAGACTTTCCAGTAACAATAAACTGTTAAATTGTCTCAATAGAGCAGTAGACAGAGTTTTAAAAAACTAAATAACTTCTTAGTTTACCTCCTTATTGTCATCTATAAATCACTCAAGTGGAAAGACTTTGAGGCACTGACAATTTAATGACAGGGGTGTAGACAATTTAAAGGGACTAACTTATACTAATTTTGTGGAAGAACAATAATAATAAATAGATAATTGGCAGTCTTTTTCTCACCACTCTTAAGAACATAAATATTTATTTTAAATACTTAAAATATAAATCTTAATTGGGAGGAATAAAAGAAAACATCTAATCCAATCTCTTATCAAATGCAGAAATTCCTTCTCTAGAAATGTAAAGGGAAGATTCATTTTCTAGGGGCTGTATTAAAGAGTACTTTCATGTTAAACATCAGATAATATTTCTTCTGTGCTCTTTTACCAAATGATCAGTATTTATGAGGGCCCACTAAATATATGACAAGACATGGCTTCTGTTCTTAAGACACTAAGGATATCTTGGGTTTGATAAATCGAGGACCCCCAAAAAAGAACTTACATGGTATATAACTGGGGCCTAGGTTGAGTGTTTCCAACTAAGTGCTGGAGGGAATCAGAAGAGAAAATGGGTACTTAGCAGTCAGGGAGAACTGTGTGTTCCAAGATGGAGCTATTATCAGGAGGAATCATCTTTGCATTCCTAGCACCTAGTGACTAACATATTTGTTGCATGAATGGGCCAACTCATGCTTCAGTAACCTTCATCGCCGCTGTGACACTGTTAACCATGCAACTTTTCTTTCCCTCTTCCAACTGCTGCTGAAATAAGTTTAAGGCAGTTGGCATGAATTATCATGATCTCCCAGGCCTTTTACTGCGCTTCCACCTCCATAGGTCATTTGGACCTGCAAATTAAGCAGGTAATAGTTCACTAGTTCATGACTCTAAGATTCCCTCTTAGTTTTTAGCATACTGCAGTTTTTACATAATTTCATCCTGTCACTACCGACTGACTGAACATGTGACTTAAAAGGGGTTTAAAGTATCCAAATGTTAACATATTAGAGAAAATAGGAAATATTGCAAGGAGCATAATACTGTTGGGAAGAACAAAGACTTTGGAGTCAAACAAACCTGATTTTTCACTTGTTAGTTGTTCCTTTGGATAATTTAATTTTTCTGAGCTTTCTCATATATAAAATGAAGATAATGATACCTATTTTTAGAATTAGACTGTAGGTTAATAAATATTACTTCTTTTCCTTCTCTTTTATGTGCTGTAGATTCAGAATTGGTTATCCTTTCTCAACCCCTACCCCCAAATTAAGGATGTGGCAAAATGGTTCCTAAAATAAGTTATAGTAGCAATCTCACACTCAATGTCCCTAAACAAGGAGTTATACTTAGCACCAAGGTTGGCACTGTGTTATATTGCTGTATAACTTCTACAATTATGTATCAGCGTCATCATAAGATTATACCCTACTCAAGAACAGAGATTTGAAGTAAAGATATACATATATTTTTCATGTTGCTATGTTCTCTGATTTTTTCCCAGTTGCAAAATTTGGAGACATTGTGATTTTATTATTATATAAAAAATGTTCAGCACCATTTATTTCAGAGTTGGGTCAGTTTCTCAAGAGAACCTTGACATTTCTTTATGTATTTGAAAAAATAATTATCATCCTAATGGGGAAAAATAGGGAGAACATTAGTAAAAATCTTATATACAGGAGGAAAATCTTTAAAAGACAGATGACCAACAGCACAGAACATCTGTACTTTTAGGCACTCATCGAAGCTTTCAAGCAAGAATCAATCACAACCCAGCACTTGACAAAAGCTCACTTGAGACTACCAGTGTTTGACAGAGAGCTGAATGAATAGGCTACGTAGGCTTTTCCTCTGAGCTCTATACCTGTTATGAATTAGATCATCAAAAAGGAATATTTAAGGACCATATTACCTAACCTCTCTGAAGAATTACCACTACTGAAAAAAGATTTAATACCAACCCTCTGCTTTTTACAGGGGATCGATATAAGAAACAGCTGTTTAAAATAATGTTTTATGCAAAATAACAGTAGAAAAATAACTGTCTTTTATGTTACCTAATGCCTCTCAAACAGAAAAACATGTAATTCTTCCTTGAATTCAGGTACAGGAAATTAAAAAAAATTATTTTTATTATTTTTAATTTTTCAATTACAGTTGACATACAATGATATAGCAGTTTCAGGTATACAACATAGTGATTAGACATTTATATAACTTACAAAGTGATCTCACTGATAAGTCTAGTGCCAAGAAATCTTGAGATTAGGCTTCCTTTAATTAAACAATAATAGTAAATGATAAAAACTATAAACTCTAGGCTATAGTACCTGGCAAATAATAGAAACTTAACAAATATATATTAGATGAATAAACGAATAAATGAGGATATGTCTATTATTTCTTTTTTTCTCCTTTAGCTCCCAGAATTATGGAGCTGTATTCAGTGTTTATGTACAAAACTTGAGTTAACCCAAGTGTTTATAAATACTCATTATTTGACACTTTCAATTGGCTTTATCTTATTTTTATTTTCCTGTTTTATATTGTATTTATTCATGTGTAGTTATTATGACCATTTATAAAGTAGGAAAATAACAAATGCTAAGTAGAAAAACAGACAAAAATATGTAGGACAGAAAATAAGAGGAGCACTATGGCACAGTAAATACTTAACGGATACTTTACTAGATAGAGGATAGGTAGTAGAACAAAGGGACTGCAAAAGGCTAGAATGAATAATAGAAATCACTATCATCTGAGGAATCTGCATCCTTAAAGACAAGTAAATACCTTGATTTTCAAAAAGTATAGACCAGTAAATTTGATCTCAGTCCACTAAAAAATCTAGAAAAAACACTTCTAGGCTAAGAACTCCTGAGCATTTCGGAAGCTTCAACTACCTGGAAATCAGTAAGGCACATGACAAGGTATCTACAAGTCTTCTCCTTCAGGCCCTGGCTGGTGGGGCTCAGTGGCTGAGTGCCGGCCTGCGAATCAAAGGGTCACCAGTTTGATTCCCAGTCAGGACACATGCCTGGGTTGTGGGACAGGTCCCCAGCAGGGTGCATGAGAGAGGCAACCACACATTGATGTTTCTCTCCCTCTTTCTTTCTCCATTCCCCTCTCTAAAAAATAAAATAAATACAATCTTTTAAAAAAAGTCTCGTTCAGGATAAGATTCAGAAATGTAGGCTAACTTAATTTAATTCAATTTTTTTATTCCCACCTGAGGGCACTTTTTCATTGCTTTTAGAGACAGGGAGAGAGAGAGGGAGGGAGGGAGGGGGAGGCTGGGATAGAGAGAGAGCAATAATATCGATTGGTTGCCCTCTTGTATGTGCCCTAGCCAGGGATCAAACCCACAACCTGGGTATGAGCCTTGACTGGGAATGAAAATCAAACCTGTGATCCCTTGGTGCACAGGAAGATGCTCCAACCAACTGAGACACATGGACCAGGGCATGTAGGCTAAGTTAAATAAATTCTTTGTCACCAGGAATTTGAACCTGTAGACTGCTACCAAACTGAGAGTGACCTCAAATAATTTATCACTTGGCTTTGTCCTATAAACATTTTCATAAATGTCTGAGACAAAGAAATAAAAAAAAAAAATAGTGCCAGACTTTAAAAAAATCAATGATCCCATTCAATTCTAGTAACAACTCTGAGGAATGAGGTTTTTATCATCATTTTCCAATACAGAAACTTCAGCTTAAGAGGGTTTCAGCAACTTGCCCAATGTCACTATGGAGGTCTAGCAGTATTGCCAGAATTTCTACCCTAGTCTAACTAAATCCAAAACTCAATCATATTCTTAACCGTTATGCCATCATGCATTCTTTTTTTTTTTTAAGATTTTATTTATTTATTTTTAGAGAGAAGAGAAGGGAGAGAGAAAGAGCAATGTATGGTTGCCTCTCACATGGCCCTCACTGAGGACCTGGCCTGCAACCCAGGCATGTGCCCCGACTGGGAATCGAACCGGGACCCTTTGGTTCCCAGCCCGAGCTCAATCCACTGAGCTACACCAGCCAGGCCCGTCATGCATTCTTATAACATCCAACAAATAATTATTTAGATTGTAGTAAGAAATAAAAATAAAAAAGACCAATGCAATTCTTGCCCTTATGAAGCTTATAGTCGAGTGGAAGAATCAGAAAAAAATGTTTTTGAATAAGCAAAAGTAATAGCTTAGTATGAAAAGTTCTAGGAGAGTACTATGAAAGAGAATATGGTGGAGAGGACTTCTCTAGAAAGGTTTATCAGGCTTTTATGAAGAGGAGACATTTCAATAGAGATTTGAAGAACAGAATATTAAGGTCATTTTTGTCTGATGACTTCTGTTTTCTCAAATAGTGAGGACATCTGGGAAAGAGAATGGAGTGGAACATGAGATGTTTCTTGTGTGAATGAGGAGTAGTATGGAATAAGACTTCTCACCCAGGGAAAAAGAATTAGCTAGAAAATCACGTGTAGGTTTGCTCAGCATTATTGTGTATTTGCTTAAAGTTTGTGTTTTTTAAAAAAATCAGTGTGATTTTTCTCCAGCAAGTGCAACTGCAATTGCACAGGCATAAAGAATGTGAATAATTGGGTTTAACTTTAACATTTGGTGAATCCCATGTTTATTTGTTCCTTGAGCAAAAAGTCCATGCCTTATACTTTTCTTATATCCCCTTATCGGGCTTTGCACAGTTATTCAGTACATTTTTTTGTTGTTGAATAATCCAGCATGGCAAGGTCATGGGAAATGAAGCATCATGTAGCAGAAAAGCATAGGGAGATTTGGGATTTACATCCGATACAGCCATTTGTTTGTCCTTCGGTAAATTACAGAATGTCTCTGAGCCAAAGATAGTTTCTTCACATGTGAAACTGGACCTTTGCAATTTACCTTTCAGAATTGTGGTTAAATGAGGTAATGAATGAGGATTGAATGAGCTCATAGATATATAGTGTCTGGCATACTGTAGGTGCTTAATTAATGGTTCAGTTGTTATATGTGTTTTGATTTTTTTAAAAAGCAGCAGTGATAGTCTTGCTCTTGGCTAATGACAGAAACTCCTGTCACAAATGACATGAGCTTGGAGGACAGTGCTAAGGTTAAAGAAGCTGCCTTTATTGGTGAAAGAGGCAGAAAATAATTCCTTAGCTAAGGAATAAACCTCACTAAGTTCACTCTGACTAGATCATCACAAACTGGTAAGGACAGAAACCAATGAAGTAACAAGAGAGATCTAGTGCATGAGAAAAATAAAGTTGATAAAAATTTACAATGCTGTTCTTCTGAACTATCTTGTCAACAGTATCACCTTTGTACTGTTCTTTTCCAGCAATGGTTTTCACATAGACTAAGGAAACATCAACTACTGTATCCAAGCTACATGTATATTTCCTGAATAGGATTAATTACATTAATGTTGAGGGAAAAAATTTTTTTCACACAAATGATTGATTCTGACACAATGCATATACCATCAGTGCAGTTACAATTATAGTACTAGGTAGTGTGGGAAGTATCCAAATCAGACTAAAAAAAGGCTTATAAGCTGGTAATTTAAAATTACTTCAAAGAACATTTTTAAAAGGATAATCTATTTTAAATAGAGTAAAGAATGTATTATAAACAGTTTAGCCATCATCTGTACACAGATCGGCTTGCTCTCAATCATAAGAGGCCATCACCTTTTATCATTTCCCTCCTTCCCTTCCTTTCAGTTCTATTAGGAAACTATTCACAAGTGCACCCTTGGACAATGCTGAGCAGTAATTATGACTTGCTGACAAAGAGATATGAACAATTACTGAGCCCACTTGAAACCCTACACTAATAAAGTCATTAGATGCTGCCCTTGCCATGATCCTTCTAAAAGCTTCTGAAGTTACAAGAACACACGGCATTGTTTGCAGGGACAATTGCTGCTGGCAGAACACAAACCTTGAGTTAAACCATGCTGCAAATTGATCTTGACATTCTGTTAAGAATGCCACTAAAAATCAAAAGCAGAGGAGAAAAGGAGAAAATGAGTGGGTAGGATGTAATCATGGAACAGGAGGGGTTCCTCCTCACCTTCTCTCCTCCCTCTTCACAAAACAAACCAGGGAGAAAATGTCAACCTCTCCTGGTGTTTTAGAACCTTTATTTTAAAGTATTAGTTAAGCCCTTGACCTGGGATGTTTAGGATGACAATACATTTCCTTTAAAAGTACTGGAAGGAAAATGTAGCACAAAGGAATAAAGAAGTTTGGGGAAAATCATATGGAAGTCTGGCATGGAAGGCTCTCTGGAAGTCTTAGTTCCCCGACCACAACATGTCCATCTGTTTTCTTAGCGACTGCTGTAGATTCCATATCTGTTCCTAGGGTAGCAGCTGTACATTAACCCTCCTTGTGTCTCCCATGCAGACACCACGCCTGGGCAACATTTGCTGGATCAAATGGGAGTTCAGGGTTAGAGTAACATGGTCAGCTAGGCTTCAGCCAGGCATGAACTACTAACTAGTTTGGAATTAAGGGTAAGCCACTGTGAATACGGCTAATTACTGCCATGGAACAGGCAGATGAAGACAGCTACTAATAATAAAAACTTTAAGTCAATTAACTCTTGCCGAAGATTAAGCAATGCAGAAAACTATCACTGAATGTTAAGGCTAACAAGTATCTGTCGACAGTTCCCTGAAATACTGCACCCAGGGGCATTAAGTTCAAAAGCTAATATTGACAGGCAATAGAATTGTCTGTGAACATGGGTATTGTGTACACAAAACTCAATGCGATGCTATGTATGTTACATGCAAATTGTGTAAATCAGGCAATGTCAGCAATTCCTTGTGAAGTTTGCAGCCACTCTGCACACTGCTTAGAAGTGGTGTGCAAATGACTGATTTAACACTTTGTAGCATGTACACTGATGTGCGAAACATTCTCACCTCAGGAATGTATTCACATATAAGCAACTCATTGTTCAGCACCCATAGCTGGCTAACTACCCAGTTGGCATTATCCTAGTCATTTCAATGTTTATGTTTTTTAGAATTAGATAATCTAAACAAGCATCTATACTGGATGGACTAATGGAGACATCTGTCTTGTGAGCCCTTCGGGTCAGAACAAGAGATACCTATTAGTTCATTTATTACTGGTGATACTGGTGGTTTACTGTGCTACTACGTTATGTGACTTTCTCTGATGAAGCAACTTCAGCCAAGAACCTACAGCTTAACAATGAGGGCACTCATGTGCTAATGTTCCCATGCACCCACTGGGAGTCTAACAGAAGAAAGCGAGTAAATGCTTCCGATTGTGCTGGTGTTTTATATAGTGCTATCTATATTGAATTCTGATGGTGCCCAAGTGGAACTTGCCTGGCTGCTGGGCATATCTCACCATATAGCCAGCCCAGCACTCGGGTCCTATGAACATATTTACTTAATCAGTGCCACCACCACAGGAGAAGGCTCAGAGTACCGTCGCAGAATGACTCGATGAGAGAGGTCAGTTGTTTCAGGGGTTTCATAGAGACTTGATGAGTCTGGGGAAGAAGCTCTGGAACCATTGGATGAACTCATCTAGGGTGGACTCAAGCCACTTTTCCAGATGGCCTGAGGGTACCCAACACAGGAGCAGAGGCCAAAATATTCTTGGGTGCTACAGGGCCAGTGGAAGACATGGTACCCAATGTGGATGGACATTTTTAGTTTATTCTGCAAGGAGAGTGAGTTTTTGCTTTATCAGTCCTATTAATAACTATGGGGGAAATCATACAATTAGAAGGATACAGCAGCATTTCCAATACTCTTTCCACTACCCAATATGCCTATTAGAGATTATTTGTTTATTTATCAATACAATACTTACTTTTAAAAAAGAACTATGTAACACATTGAGATTACAGACACACCTCTTTTGGGGAGCTGGCAATCTAGCAGGGAGATAGAGGACAACCATACAATGTAATGAGTACCATCAGTACAGTTAGTCTAGGGCTACTATGGGATGCAGTGTATGCAGGATGTGCATTCTAACTCAGAACGAGGCAAGAGAAGAGTGAAGAGAAGCAAGATTTCCTAGAGGTGCTATCTGTCCTGAATTTTAAGAAATTATTCTTTCGCAGTCCAAGAATTCATTCAATGTAAGTATACTGTGATAAAAGTATTTTTATTGTATTAGTTAAATCTATGATAGTTTTCTACATGACATAATCCAAGAGTATCTAATCTCTGCTCCATTGTTTACCTGTAAACATATACCAAAACTGGGTTGAATTACTGACCAAACAACTTCTTGAGTTAGTTGACCCTGATCCTCAATCTGGTTCAAACCATATAGGAACATATTAGCTGGCCAGATCCTTCTATCTTTTTTCTCTCGTCTACAGTTATGTAAACCACCGGCCCTTCATTTCTGGTACTTAAATGATGAGGTTAAAAATACCAATATCCTTTTGTAAGAACAACAAATATCTGCAACCCAATAAACTTGAAATGCTGCTAAAATAAAAATCTTTGAGTAGAAAAAGTAAACTTCTAATTTCATCTTTCTAAGTGTCCTCTCTTTCAGGTCCTTTCCTGGCCCCCAGGTAGAGTGACTTACTATGAAGTTTCTTTATACTTTCAAAACACCTTGTACTATTTCATTTTACTTATTAGTTCCCTGTCTGTCTTACCTACTAGACTGCAAGTGTTTTGAGCATCAGCACTGTATCTTTTTCAACTTTTTGTCATCACCACATAGCACCATCCCTGGTTCATATTAAATATTCACAAAATGTTTATTCAATGAATAAATATGAAGAAAATACAAGGTCTATCCAGAAAAAGTCCAGCCATTGTTAATATAGTGAGAATGGCTTGTGTGACATTGATGGACCCTGGCAGCCAAGGAGAGTGGACTGGAATGCATGTGCCTGAACAGTAACAACTTCACTGTACTAGTCAGTGGGGGCAGTAGACACCATTGAGTGAGCATGTGTACTATGTGGTCATCACATTCAAAATGACTGTAGTCAGTAGGGCAATGAATCTCCATCAAATTTTGTGTTAAGCTTGAACATTCCTCCACACAAATTATTTGGATGATTCAGAAGGCTGCAGCCACGGGCACCTAGTGATTGGCAGCTTCATCACGACAATGTGCCTTCTCATGCATCACATCTTGTGCAGAGTTTTTTGCAAAATATCAAATCACCCAGGTGACTCAGCCCCCCTACAGCCCAGATTTGCCACCCTGCGACTTCTGGCTTTTCCCAAAACTAAAATCACCTTTGAAAGAGAAGAGACTTCAGACCACGGATGAGATTCAGGAAATACAACAGTGCAGCTGATGGCGACTGGGAGAACTGTGTGAGGTCCGAAGGTACCTACTTTGAAGGGGACTAAGGTGTCATTGTCCTATGTACAATATTTCTTGTATCTTCTTCAATAAATGCCTCTATTTTTCATATCACATGGCTGGATACCTTCTGGACGGACCTTTCTTAAGATAACTTTTAGCCACTTCCAGAAGTGATTTGTAGGATCGTCTTATTTACTATTATATTATCTATCTGTTTTTAGCTCTTTCATCTTTTTCATTTACAGGTATATTTCACTGTTTCTATCAGTATCATGGTTGAAATGGATATTTAGAAAATTATATTCTCTAGCACCTCTCAGGACTAACAAGGACTTTCTGCTTACTGCTTTAAGAAACAATGGCGCTGAAATCCAACATGGCAGCCAACAAGACTGTTCAGAGCTTTCCAAGAAAGAAACCTCCATTTTGATACACAATATTGAAATTATAAACAGTGTTCTTAGGTAGAATTGGATCCAACAAATTCATTTGCCAAATGCTAATTAAGTTTTTTTCTCCTGAAATTTTGTACAGTTCCTTGTTTAACGAGACAAATAAAACAAATAAGGCTCTCTTGAAGATCACAATTTAGTGAGCATGTGCACTGCAACAATCATTATAGTTAACGTTTAATGTCACAGTTCATATTTGGAATATTTCAAGATCAATATAGAAATTATTCTAATCCATTTTATACTGATATAGATGGTTTAACTTAAGTATTTAACTTAGGAAGTTATTAGAATCATTTTAGAGGTGAGAAACCCACAATCACCAAATTCACAGGGGTATATAACAGTGACATTCTATAGAAATCTGTTTGTTTTTTACTCTAGTTTATTAGTGAAATGAGGAAATTTAATATAACAGCAACTGACATTCTAGTAACCCTACCAGAGCATTCACTTAATTCAATATCCTTCACTTATATTCTACATACATGCGAGAGTCATAGTAAATCGTGGAGAACTAACGCTTCTGTAGGCTTAATCAGAGTATTGCTTAAGAAAAAGTAAATTTGCTTGGCAAGCCCCGCCCCCTCATTCTGGGCATCAATTTCCCCCGGCTATTGTATTGGGGTAGTCCCAGAAAACCATTAGGAAAGCCTCCAGACTAAATAGCTTATAGGTTCAGCATTCTCTAAACTTATATGATTAGCCTCAACCAGAATAGCCAGACATGGGACCAGATAAGCTACCCACCAGGAATTGATTTCCAAACTTTTACATATCATAAAAAAACAAACAAACAAAAAATACAGCAACAATTTTATCTGTGACGCCGAGCAATCTCTTCTGTATTTCCACATATTAATCTGCGCTGTTTTAACTCTTTGGTAATAGGCAAATGATAGCATAACAACTTTTGATATATAGCACACTGATCAATAAATATTAGTGCAACAGTCTTCTACTGAATTAAAAATATGAGGTTTTGTTACTTAGGGGTAATAGCATCAAATGGTATCAGTTTTCATGACAAACACCTTTGGATAACTGTGGTGATAAAAATTCAAGAAAGACCACAGAGATGTTACTCAATTTGACAATTTTATTTAGATGAATCTATGATAGGTGGTAAGAACTTGTGGTTAAAAAGTAAACCCTTTCTTGGGGCACTACATCAGCCTAGTTAATGAATTTTCTTATAGTTTCATATGCCTAAAGGAAACCCACTTTTACTCTCTTTTAGGAATATGCCACTCCAACGAATTTTCATCTTAATATTTGTAACATGTGTATTTTCCCATTTGCCTTAACAGTAATAATGAGAAACTGCACATGAAAAGCAGCTACATAATTTTGTTACTTTGTAGAGAGAAATGTAATAACTTACCTTAAAATAGTTTTTACTTTGTAATATGGATAGAACTTGATTTTGAATAAGGATGCCTAGTATTTTAAATCCCAGAAATAGTTACATTGTTTTGTTTATTACATTGAATTCCTCAATATTTCTATTTTCAGTCTTTAATATCACTTCTTTTTATTCTCATGACAGTAACTTAATAACGGGATGCCACAGTTTTTAAAACGTAGATTGAAATAGCCTATCATACTTCACAGTCAGTCCTGCAATTCATTGAGAAATAAGCACTAAAGCCTTAAACAAGGCCTTTATTTTGTGTTTTAAAAAAGTGTCATAAGGAGTTAATAGGACACAGCTGTACTGGCTCTTTCTAATAAGCAGCTTCTGTCGCTTTGGTCACCACAGGTGTCTCTGTAACCTGCAAACTCTTATTACTAGTGTATCAAAGTTGTGCTACTTAACAGACTTCTTTAGTAAAACATAACAAAGCAATTACATGGCTGTTGATTGCCAGTCATAAAAAAAACCCTCAAACACTGTTTTTCAAAAGAAACTACACTGCAATTTTTTGTCATTGTAAAATAAAAGGAACTAAGGAATTAAATGGAGGATAGAACAAAATAACAGCAGGTAGCCTGCTGAACTTAGCCACTACAGATGGTTTAGAAATAGTGTTTCCTTCTCCATCAAGTTGCGAATAAAAGGAAAGGAGGAGATTCCTTACTGCCAGTGAATGTGAAAGATTTAGCCAAGTCTCCAGTCTATGTATTTTGCCTCATGAAAGACCTTAGATACTGCATTTTTATCAGTTTTTGGCACTGCTTTTCATCACCTTTAACTGAGTGTGAATAATAGCCTGATTTAATTTAAACAAATACAGGTGCTAAAGGTTCTTTATGTATAACAGGGGACATTTCCAAGGCAGAACGAAGTCATCCTATGAAATTTCCTAAGCATTTGCTTAAAGAAATGAAGTGTCAGATAAAGGAATTGCTTCAACATTCTTTTGCTTCACAATGTAAGGAGAGAGTCATCTTTCTTTGCATATTTAGTTTACATAAAACAAAGTCTGCAGGATGAGCAAAACTTCAGTGAGCCACAAAATAAAAAGACAAGTCAGATGATTCAATTTCTAACTGTCCTATAATTGTTTAACTGTCCTATAAAGGTAACTACCGCAGACTTGCCTTAAAATGAATTCATTTAATCTCCTTGTTCATAAAACAGCAGCCTATGGTTATGATTATGTTAACACACCCTAAGTAGTATCACGGGATGTTACGGGCACGTGTGTAATTAAATATGATGAAATATATTTCAGATGGGAGATGCAAATAGGCAAAATATGAAGAACTATTTATCACTTACAGATATTATGATTAACAAACTAAGTAAATTTACCCTGACAGCTAGAAAAGGGTTTTTTTCCTATTGAGAATATGGATGTGTGCAAAAGAATGTGTGCAATAAAGCGATTACATCAATTAGCATATGCTAGAGTTAAGCTATTACCAACTCCACTGGACTGGTCCAGAATGTCCTGCTGTCTTCACTGGAATTATTAAAAAATAAACTTACTAGTAGGATTATGTGTTAGACCTGCCTCGCCTTTTCTAAACATTATTTAAAAACGGATTTTCTCTAAATGTTTAATAACATATTACAACATCAGAACATACAGTACAAAGAAATGTACTATATCTCTTTTATTGCAAAAAGATGAGAACAATGTATTTTGGTTTTGGTTTTCTACTTATTCTTAAATTTAAGAAATCTTTACAAGTTAAGGAATTCACGCATATGTTAGAGTGAACTAACTGCATATGTCAGCTACAACAAATAGCTTATGTCTAATTAAATATAATGGTAGAGAATTTAATGCCGAGGATGAAAATGCTTATGATGACAAGAAACCAAGTACAGTGCTAACTTAAAAAAAAAAAAAAAAAAAGAAGCCCAACCATAACTTGTAAACAATATTACCTTGCTCTATTGGCGTCCTTTGTCAGATCCCAAGCCCAGGTTATAAAATTTTGACTCAGGTAAGAGACAACAGACTCAGCACATAGCATTTGTGAGCAGAACACGTTGGTTAATACACTTTCGTCATGGTGGAGGTAGATAGCAAGAAGCTTTCTCTGAAAAAAGAAGAAAAAACTGATGAGTTAAAATATCTACTAAAGTAAGATTTCTTGAATTTTAGAGGGGCATAATCAATCAATATTAGCAGCAAAGACAAAAATTAAATTCTATTCCCTAAAAGAGTGCCCAACACTTGGAGTTCCTAAAGCATTTACTAACATGAATAAATTTGTTTCCTTATACTCTAACGATGCTAGGATGGTTGTTCCATTTTACAGACTGTTGTCACGGAGTCCTGTTAACATGCTGCAAGCCTATCTCAAGCAGAAATTGCGAAAGAATTGGGTCTTCTTAAAACAAAATGGGTTTACCATTCTCCAAATTTAATACATACTTTATAAGTAAAGGAAAAATTCACTTTCAACTATTCAACTATACAAAGAAAAAATACTGATTGCCAAACTCTCTCTTACGTATTTTCAATGTTTTTAATCTAAACACAAAATAGTCTCTTCTACTTGAAAGGAAAAAATCTGAACTGAAGTTCTGTTTTATTCCTACAGTAATTTCAAAACCCTTAATGAGTTCCCATATTGAAGTCCTTATTTAAGATGATGTAACATCTAATTGCCCTTTGAAAGGGTAGAGAAATGTTCACTTCACATGAATTCTTTCTAGTTTGTATTTCAGAAAACATCTAACTAGTTTCTCATATGGAAAATTATTCTTTCCCTTTTGCCTAATAAAACTTGCTTTCAAGAAATGACATTCGGTTTTTTAAAAGTGTTTCATCATAGCTAGACATTCAATAAAATAACTGAAACTAAAAACTAAATCGAGCAACATAAATTGCAACATATCAGCCTTAAAAACAGTAATAATTAAAGAGCCTAAATTGCTGTTAACTAATTTTTGGTGCTACCTTGTAGAAGAGCTGAATTTAAGAACAGTCAGTTACCAGTAAATAAAAAGATAAAATTTTATGGCAAAGATAGTGTACAAACCAATCTGAAATTCTAGCAAATGAAAATTTCAAGGAAGCTCAGGGTCCTTCTCTTCATATTTAATAAAGATGTGATGATAATGAAAAAAAACTTGTGTGAGATACTAAACAAGAGAACATTTATAGAAAAATATAAGGCTCATGTTGATGAAAGGTTAAGTCTGATGAACATATCTGATGGAATTACCTGATAAACAATGCAAATTATAATAATAAAAAAGAAATCATTAAAATATTTTCTTCAAAGATAATCTTTGTACTTACTAGATGAAAGTAGCCACATAGGTAGATTAAGATTCCATAAGCATCTACTATGAAGAGGAGGCAGTTAGTTACACACCCACTATCCACTTTAGTCCCCAGAATAAACCTGTAAAATGGTATTCTTAACTTTATTAGCATATGAGGAAACTTAGGCTTAGAAAGCTGACTTGTCTTAAAGTCCACAACTAGTTAAGTAAGTAGTACATCTGGGATTAAAACCTAGCGTTCTTTCTTTAATAAAATCACCAACACTATGGGCAAGGCTTAAAGTGCTTATTCAATATGAAGATGCCAGACTGGCCACTGTTCATTCGTCAGTGCTCCTGGGGCCTCAGAGACAGCATGCAATGGGCCTAAGAACAGGATTTCTAAGTATAAGTAGCTCAGCTACTCCAGCAGTAGCTGCTTCTATGTTTCAGGTCATGTATTCATTCATTCAACAAGGATTTGTTGAAATACTCTTTTTGTTAGGCCCAGCAGGAAGCAGGGGTGATAAAAATAGTGAGTAAGAAAGACTCAGGGTTCTTCATCTATGTGGAAATCTGCAGGTAACAGTAGCTGGCTTTTTAAGAAGTTTGTAATCAGATACATTATTGGAGAGATACTTAAGTGATAAATTCCTACTCATCCTTTAAGGCTCAAAGCAAATGCCTCTGTGAAACCTTCCCTGATTCCCTTAGGCAGAGTTAAGAGCTTCCTTTTCTGGGCTTCTGTCTTCCCATTAGTATTATAATTACCAATATTCCCTCTAGACAAAGTCTTTCAAGTGTAAGGTTTGGGTCCCATCTTTTTCAGTCTTCTTTGCATCCTTAAGCTAGCATAGATCTCAGTATGTCTGATGAAAGAAACTTGAATGCTGATTTCAACCACAGCACCCCACCCCCTGCCCAGCAAAAAAGATACCAAATGGCAGCAGCAACGCCAAATCACTTTTAGTAAATGAATCTAGAAATCTGCTGCTTTAGGGAAAGGAACGTGAACCTGGCAGCACAAACAAATTCACAGCTCCTCTTCTTAGGAGCTCTCTAGCTGAATAGACAGAGGGATGTCAACCTCTAATTCTGCTTGATCGTATCTCAGCAACTACATTTAATGAGACACTGGGAACAAGAGAGCAGTCCACTTGAAATCAGCATGTTTCTAACCAAACAATGGCAATGGTTAAATCTTTAAAATGCCTATTTCTCTCAAGAACACTGAAATGGAACATTTAGACTATGGGAAAGAGATTAGTGATTTACATTGCTATCTCACTGATTTAATTTAAATGCTCTTTCAAACCAAACACACATGTGCTGAAGAGGCTACCAAGAAACCCAACATGCAGAGTTCCCTATAAGTGCAGCGGACAGTGTTGACTGAAACTAAACTTGGAAATCCAGGGCACTAATGCACAATATCGAGCAATAAAACAGCATCTCTTTGGCAATGTTTAATTTAAAAAAGAAGAAAGAGGCAGGCGAAGATCAGGCACTGTCTGTTTTGGAGGATCAACCATTCTGCATTTCAAAGCATTGGTCCCTGCAATATCCAGGTTACTGTGCTAGAATCTCCACTATTATATCGCAGTTGTGAGAGGGAGGGCAAAGATGTGTTTACTCAGTGATTAGGCCCTTAGAATAAGCCTCTAGCTCCTAGAGAGACAGCTCACCACTTATTCATTTGGGCCAATTCACAAAGCCTAGGAAGATTAAACATCCATGCTGAGAAGACAAGCGAATGCAGACGGTGAAAAAGAAATAAAAATTCTTTAAAAACTCTGAGATGACTTCATTATTTTTCCACAAGGAAACTTTAGGAAAGTGTTTAGTTAGAGAAAAACCCACATTGACCTCTCTCTAAACCCTTAATCTTTCCTTTGTGGTGGCATTGCTTTGTGGTAAGCTACTGGCTCGCCTCGCCCCTCTTTTCACTGGAAGCTGAGAGAAAAAAGGCTCTGGAGAAACAGTTTTCGTTCCAGGGACACAAACCCCTGACACTGTTAAACATGAGATGCCAGGAAAACACACTTAAAAAAATCTCACTTTCAGCTCTAAACTGTGAGAAAAGAGATGATAAAGAGAGTATCAGAAGAGGATCTTCAGGCTGGGGGTATTCCCATAGTAGCTTTAAACAAGGGAGATGGAACACTCTCTTCTCTCTAATGTAATATGCTTTCAACAATTTTTTTTTCTGTTATTATGACTGTAATAATAAGCAAAATATAAAGACTCTTAATAATAAGCAAACACTACTAAATTCAGGCTACATAAATTTCATTAAACTATAGGCACAGCTAAATGAACCCCAGACTCAGATTCCTGATTATTTTTATTCAGCTAAATTAAACACAGGACAAAACAGGGAAAACTGAGTTCAGCATATCAGAAAACTATTTTTGTTAAGAAAGGGCATCTAGTACATAGAAAAAGCACAAGAAAATGTTTTGTTTTCCATTACTATTATTATTTTCCCTTTGGCCCATTAATAATTTAGTTCAATAACATTTGCACAGTATCTATGTGTTAGACATTGAGAATATAAAGATGAATAAAACAAAGTTTCCTGCCCTCAAAGAGTTGGAGGGAGAGTGGTATATGAGGAAGCAAAGATTTCATTAGAGTGCCACATGATAAGATTAGGGAATTAAAAAACTATTTTATTTGTCCTTTGTAATTGGCAGAGAGGGGGTGATAACTCTGGTAGATGACAAAGGCAAGCTGCCCAGCTACACTCTGCCCAGACTCCCTCTTTATGATCTAAGCTCTGGTAACACAGTGTAAAGGAAAGTCTGCTAGTTTTAAAGTAAAGAAAGCTCTGTGCTAAACCCAGTTTTGCCATATTTAAATTTCTCCAAGTACCTCCACATGTCCTCTGCAACTGTTTTACTTATTGTTTTAAATCTAGGCTCTAACTAGGATCATTCCAGTACACTGCCCACTTCCACAATCCTGTTTCTGTTCCTAGACCGATGCATGTTCATAGGTGTAGTCCAGCATGCAACAGTAACTCGAGCCAACAGAGGCAGGGCAACATGAAGCCACACTGTACGGATTTAAATTTCTGCTTTGCCACCTCCCACCATCGGTGTGACCTTGGGAAAGATACTTCACTTTTCTGTGCCTTGGGTGCCATACATCTCTGGAGGTCAGAAGTCCAATGCTTTGTTCAGATGGGATTGGTGATATAAGTGCTGTAATAGTGAAGGTCCCAGGGTCTAGGCATGAATACCAGATTGGCTGCTTCTTTACAAAGGTGATATTTGAGCGAAATTTTAAAAGCAGGGTATAGTAACTAACTTCTCTGTGATTTAAGCTTAGTTTTAAATATACGTTATCCTGAGAAAAAAGAAGAGTGAAAAAGAGAAAAAGCAAAACGTTTGGGAAAAGCCCAGTGATGTCAATGGCTTGATGTGTTCAAAGAATTCAAAGTTTAGTTAATTTTTGAAGAGAGAAGAACCAGAGTGCAGACTGATTTGTGGAAAGAGTCATGACATTTTGCCTTTTTTG
The DNA here is from genome assembly GCA_004026765.1 of Micronycteris hirsuta. Lineage (NCBI taxonomy): Eukaryota > Metazoa > Chordata > Mammalia > Chiroptera > Phyllostomidae > Micronycteris > Micronycteris hirsuta. The sequence goes on along the minus strand of PVJI01013135.1, from coordinate 2,524 downwards.
GCTGTCAAAGCTGAGTTCAGGGACCAACGGGCAGCAACAAACTAGACAGGTTCCAAAAGGAAACAGTCAGCTAATGGAGATGAGATGCCAGGACGGCGTCTCTTCCCTCTCACTTCCTGAAGCAGACGTGGGTAGCACTCTGAAATCACGAGGACACCAATGTATTTGAGTCTCACATTAGAACTTTCAAATGGAAGTCACAGGTTAAGAAAAAAACAAACAAAAAGCCTAAAGTAAAATCAAACTCTCTTCACAAAATAAACTGACAAATGTTCGTTGGGTATAAAGCTTTATGCGTTTTCATTATTTAGACTGTAATACTCAGGTCATGGAGTATCTTTGAGGAAGGACAACATGTGAGTGAAGTTTTTATGAATAAGGAAATCAGAAGCTCAAGTGATTGGCTACTATGGCAAACTGCAGAGAGGCAGCCAGCCTCTTTGGGGAGGTTAGGAGAGGAATTATGGAGGCAAGAAAGTAGGCAGTTTCAGGCCGGACCAGAGATCTCATCTCATTGGTTTTCCAGGTGAACACTTAGGAGCAGTAACAAAGACTGGAAAGGCAGCCACATAAAAGAGCAGGCTAGATTTTTCTGATCCTCTCTTCTTCTCTCCTGAGATGGCTGACTACCCTTCAGGTAACCACAGGCCTGCTGAACAGGCAGAACAACCTGAGTGTGAATGTGAAGTACTCACTCTGAAAGACGGTGGTCAATGCACAAGCCCTTCTCCCACTTTCAGGCTACTGAGGAAGAGAAAGAGAACCAGTAGCCTACCTCTCTCATCTGTTTTTCATGTTCAAGGGTGTGGGGGGGGGCCACAGCAATACAGAATTGAGGATAAACTAACAGTAATTTGTCATTAAAAATGTGTTGATAATAACACATTCTTGTAAATCAGGAATTCCTATGATTTGTGGGTGCATATGTTCAGTAACTTTCCAGTAGTGTCAGGTATTGTCTGACAGATTTCAAAGTGAATGTTATAAATTATAAAAACAAGCTAAGCTGAGTTTAAACATATAGAATTGTAGTAATTCTTAACCACTCATTTAATAGTGTTAGGTAGGGTAGTTAGTAAACTAAGGCAGGGAGGAGGTGGGAGATATGTCTCACCTGTTGATTCACCAGTCCTGAGACCCACAGGGTAAGATTGCTAAGCATTCTGAACATCACAAGCAAAGATAGCACAAGAGGAAGGGAGCCTCTGTATCAAGTTCATTAACTAAGACAAAAGAGCCTTTACTAGGTGAGAAAGAAAACCTCTGTAGCTTTACATTATTGCCAAGGTTTAGAAGGGGAGAAGGAGGGGAACCTAGAAGGTAGCTAAGGTATATAACCCCTGAGCCCCAAGAGTCAGGGCACTCAGATCAGCTGAGTGCCCACTTGTAGCCTTGGCTCAAGTGTATAGAGTAAACTTACTAACAAACTCACTATCAGCTTTATTCTCTCTACATGTGGCACATTCAGACTAGTCGGGTACCTGCTTGCAGCTTTGTGTTCAATTGTGTTTCATAAATAAATTTTCTGTTTCATTTCCACTATACGTGTAGTCTCTCGCTTGAATTCATATCCTGTGAGCAATACAAGAACCGAGGAACAAGCTCGGTGGGGATGGGGCGGGGCAGGGCACTGACTTGGATCTCTCCCAGGTTACAACAGGAGTGGCAGAACATGCTAATAGTCCCTAAATATTTTCCATTTCTTCCTTAAAGAGAACATCTCTGGTTTTTTTTAATTAGATTAATGGCTGACTGAAATAAAGATACATTTCTCAGCCTCCCTTTTATACAAGGGTGGCTATGTAACTAAGTTCTGGCCAATATAAGCAGAAATGTTAGTTTGAGCTCCAGTAGTCATGTTGAATCGTGATATAACCTGAATGGTACCACACAGCGGAGCAACATAACAGAAGGAAGCTGAGTTTCTGATTCTGCGATGTGTCATACTAGTCCTGGACAGACCACCTGTGAACTTCCTGAAGAAAAGAGAGACATTAACTTCTATTCTGTTTAAGCTATTATTATTACTTTTCTGTTATAAGCAACCAGACCCAACCCTAACTCTTATAATAGGTTAACTATAAGAAATCCCTAGTCATACACAAAAAATGATAGTCGTTAACCCGTAAGATCTGAAGGTATACATTTAGAGATTTGTCCTGGGCCCAATAGACTCTTATAGCCTTCAGCAAACCCTGAATTACACTGTAAGGGATTATAGTTGTCACTAGCCTTAGGCAATGACCTGACTTATCATTCAGAAAGCTCCAACTTGTATATCTGTTCATGAGAAGAGACGAGGAGACTCTATCTTCAGAAGGCCAAGTAGAGATGACGATTGGAAAAAGACAACAAAAGACACGGAGGCTGCTACTTTGTTTGCATGTAGTTTAGTCTTCATACAAAGAGCAGGGAGAGCCTTCACTGCTAATATGTGGGCCAGTACATTGAATATCCATACCCAGAGAGCATAGCCTATTGGGAACTGTAACGGTGTAACAGCCAAGTGTACATCTACCTGAAA
>PVJI01013134.1:0-48885 GCA_004026765.1 Micronycteris hirsuta | reverse complement strand
ACTCGCATGATGATGTAATTTTGATAAGGACATTTTGTTATTTTCACAGGGCGGAATTGGGTACAACAGTTGAATTAAACTTAGTAATCATGGACTCACAGTCTTTGCCTGTTTGTTGTCTGTGCGTCTGTGTGTCTGTGTGTGCGTGCGCGCTTTCCTTAACACCGATTCTCCGAAGCGCCTGACCTCCGCTCCTTCCGTTACAGCCTTTCAGTGGTGACCGGTTTGCTGTCGCTGCTGCTTTTTTTTTTCTCCAAATGATGCCCAAACTGATACTCTCTAAGGTTATGAATTTAGATTTTTTTCATTTCAAAACCAGAGATTTAGCTTTGAGGAGAATGAGTAGGAATGTGCAAGAATTTTTAGTTTTAATGATACTTTTTTTTTCCTCCCACCTCTTGTTTTCCTAAAGAACTGAAGGTATTGAACTTGCCTCTGAAATAGTTTTGAAGCTTTCCAGTGACAAGCCTTACAATGAGTAGATGAGGTGCTGAGCTGTGAGGGTTTCCCCGTAGATTCAAGCCCTGTAGAGAAAGCACAGATTGAATGGCTTTCCTTCTTACATATCAGCTATTTTCATGTGTCCTACGAGCAGAGTGTCCGTGTATGTTGTACATGATGTGGGTTCCGGGTGATGGGACTTCCCCCAGAGGAGACTGCGCACTACTCTGCCTGCTAGAGCAGAGACAACTACCAGGACAGCGCCTCAGAAAGAAACCCAACAGGGGTTACCTGACATGATCTTTTTTTTTCCTTTTAGTTTTATTTATTTTTAGAGGGGAAGGGAGGAAGAAAAAGAGGGAGAGAAACTTTAATGGGTTGCCTCCCACACACCCCCAACTGGCGACCTGGCCCACAACCCAGGCATGTGCCCTGACCAGGATGACATTCCACTTCGCAAAATAATGCCCATCCAATTGAGCCACACCAGTCAGGGCCTGAGATGATCTTTATTTGTGATAGGGGACTCAAGAGTTGGAATATTTCAGTTTAAGGTAAAGAAAGAGTTATAAGCCCAGGAAGTAATGTGTGTGTTAAAGCCTTTGTTTCAGAAACTACAGATAAGGCCTGTCCTGACTCCTGGGAAAGCAGCCGACCTCCTGGGGCACTGCTAAAGGTTACCACCTGGGGGCAACTGGAGGCATCCAGGCCTTTGTGTTCCAGGGAGAGAGACTACCACCAGCCCCTGGGAACAGCTAACTGCCCAGGACAGGAATGTTGCAGCTTCACTCACTGAATCCCCTCTGAACTTCAAAGCCCTCACCACACCTTGTTTATTCCCTGGTATAAAAACATTGGCCTGGAACGAGAAGAGAAGATGGTCTGTTAGGGTGTGAACCCACCATCTTCTCAGATCACTGGCCATCTGAATAAAGCGCCCATAAAGATTCAATCGCTGTCATTGCTGATTGGGTTTGGTAGTGACAGGCAGCCCGAATGCCAGTCTATTCCGGTTACATTTGTTCATGTGAAGATGTGTTTGAGACTACAGAGCATGTTCCAAGAACTGGGCTAGGCTCTGGCAACATTATTTGTGGCAGCCGCTCAGCCACAGGTGAGCGCTGAGCTCTGAGTGTCAACCTGTTTGTCTCCAGAGGCGAGGCCATGGCTAAGTCTGAAAGGACCTAGGTAACTCTGCCCACGTTGTGGTAAGGAGGTGACTAACATCGAAGGGTTGCCACTTCTGCCCTGGCTGGTGTAGCTCAGTGGATTGAGTGCAGGCTGCAAACCAAAGAGTCACTGGTTCGGTTCCCAGTTGGGGCACATGCCAGGGTTGCAGGCCAGGTCCCCAGTGGGGGCCATGTGAGAGGCAACCACACATTGATGTTTCTCTCCCTCTCTTCCTCCCTTCCCTTCCGTCTAAAAATAAGTAAGTACAATCTTAAAAAAAAAAAAAAAAAAGCATTGCCACTTCCAAATCCTGTACCTTATCCAGAAATACACTTGCTCTCTTGATGGAACATTAATCCATTCTGTTATCTTTGTGAATCAAACTGTGTAAGGATGTATATGCTTATGTTATCCAAGTTCATTTCTTCTGAACTCGTTTTGCTCTTAATTGCTAGCATCAGGGGTACTTAGAGATGAAAGTAGAACTTTTGAAACCTGTGTGCCCATTTGGCATTTTATTAGGGTCCTGTAATGATAGAAAGTTTGTATTACAAATTATCTTTACCAATCTGAAAAGAAGTCTATTCTTTAACAAAAGTTCTCGTTAGGTTGATCTCTCAAGAGTGGTCTTAGTTGTATTCTTCAGTAAACATCAGGTGTTATCCAGCATAACATCATGTTAAAACTTCATTCTGTTTTAACCAATTTCAAGTAACAAATATGTCTAATCATGTAACTAATAAAAACTAATAAAGTCGATGACCAAGTAAGTCAGTTGACCTCTTTTGGTAGTAGGAGCTGCCCTACTGTATTTACTACTTCAAGAATTCGGAGGGGAGGGGGGAAGGAGGGGAGAGGCTGCAAATAACTGTAATTAAACAAAAAAATTAATTTAAAAAAAAGACAAAATTAAAATTTCATTTTCATATAATAAAAAAAAAAAAGAATTCAGAGGGGTCAAATTTCTTAAAAAAAAAAGAAAGCCTAAGGCAGAGTTCTTAAACATTCCCCAAAGCACTCTCTGAACTTCTGTGATGCACATGGCTGACGTTCTAGAAAAGCCTGAGCATTGCTTGCCAATTCCAAAGAAATGACCCAGAGGACTGGCTGTGAAAAACTTGCGTTTATTAGGACGTGGGTGCCCACCGGTGGTGGCTGCCTGGTGACTTTTTTTCACAGCACGGGCTTTCCCAGCACACGGTTATGTAGAGCACAGAAAACAAAGCAAGCAGGGCCGAGGGGCGGGGGGAATATGTTCTTGTGTGCACGCCGTGGGGATCAAAACACTGGCTATTTCTCTGCAGTTGTTTACGGCCAGGGCTCACATCTAGAAGCAGTTTCTCTTTGGCCTTTACTTGACCCAGGAGCTGGCCAGGCTCCCAAGGTCAGCCGCAGAGGCTGCTTACAGGTGACCTTCGTGGTATTCCCACAGGGTGAGGGGGGAGTTTGGGGAGGGGCCCAAGTTTTTACATACTACACACTCCATCCCAACACTGGGGCCTGCCTTCTCCTGCTCTGTACCATCCGCCGTTACATCTTCCGCATTTGTCCTGGGGAGGGAGGAGGATGGGTGAGACATTGTATTCATGCTCTGCAGCAACGGTGTAACAGCAAAGGAGTGACAGACTCATCGGAGTGTACAATGCTGATCCCCCACCCCAAGACAACTTTCCAAACCGTGTTAAGATCCTCCTCTAAGGTGGACTGGGTTCGTTTTCCAAGGCAGCCCCGCAGTGGCAGAGAGGGGCATCTCCGAACACACCCAACAGTCCAAAACACGGGACTGGAGCGCTGCTCCGTCAGCCCATCTTGCTGATAGTCTGCGCTGAAGTCAGGAGACAAATGTGTGGTCGGCACCATAGAAGCAAATTGGCAGGGTGGGTAGAACACAGGCCGCGCTCCTCCCAGTGCAAGAGGAGTGGCTTGTTCAGGCGATCTCCGTGGCCTCCCGTGCTGTTCCTTTTGACCGGCGACTTACCCTGGCCTAGAATGCTGGCTGTGTGAGGAGGAGTGTGAATCTGCCAGATGGAAATAATGAAGGTACCTGCCCCAGTAAGTGTCCCAGGGTTGTTTACTTGAAGAGTAGATGGCCACTTCCCAGTTATGGTAGGTTGCATACGCAAGCCCTGGGCAAGATCCTCCCCCCATGGGGCCAGGAGAGCGTACCAGCAGGTACGTTTGAGTTTCCCAGGGCCAGGTTAATACACTAGCTTCAGGGTGTGTGTGGGCTCTACCTACAGAGCCCATCCCCTCTCTCCCCCGTCCCCCACGGATGAGAATAAATCTACCAAGACATGATCTGTTTGGGGAGGAAAGGTGGCTGATCTCTCAAAGGAGAAGGGCCAGGAGCCTGTTCCTCAATGGGCTTTTATTGGGTTCAATTTGCACAGGAATACAGGTAAAGCTCATCAATCATTGTCAGGCAGTAAGGATCAAGAAATAGATAACATTCAAAGAAATATGAGGGCTTATTCTGACTCAGGGTCAGTTAGCTAAAGGGCTATGAAACTTTGGGAAACAAACTCATTTTATGCTTGGACCCTTATCAGAAAGCTGAGGGCATTCTTAGCAAAGCAGGTTTCACAGGATTTTATGCATACTTTCTTAGGCCTGATCGCCTCCAGGAACCTGCCCTTTCCAGCACAAAGCCACACGCACCTCTAGCATTGTTTCAGACTTAAGTCAGGCAGGGGAAGTAAGGCAGCCAAGAGATTAGGAGGCTTCTTGCAGACAGAATGAGGACTCGGGCTATGTCAAAGCCAAGGGGTAAGGGTCCATCACCCCCTTTTTCTATAGCCCCCCAAGTCCTTCCCTGAGGACCCCTTCATGACTGTGCCTGTCTTAGGTCATCCCTCCCTTGAGGAATCTTACCCGTTATTGGCTAACCAGTCATCTGCTCAGGGCCAAGCAGGGTGAAGTGAAAGAAGGCAGAGGCAGTGCCCCTGCCAGGGAGATAAGCTTTGTTTCCTTAGTGGCTTGTGGTCCCAAGGTCCTTTACTCAGCCTTAGCCAGGGGGGGTTACAGCTTCTGAAACCAGGCAGGGTGTTTCCCAACAAGGGTGTATGTCCTGGGGTACTGGCAACAATGGGTAAGACCTTCCCCAAAAGGTCTTATCTTAGTATCCATTGTTTGAACTTGCACTCTCAGTGGGGATGCCCACTTCTGCCCTATCTGGAATGCTGCAGGTCGATCTGGTTGTTTTCAGGGCGTTTTTCAACAGTCTATTATAATGTTCTAACTGTCAGGTTCCTGTTGGATTATAAGGTAGCTGCAGTCACCTTTTGGTGTAATGGCTGTCATCCAAGTCTTGCATATAACGGCCTGTTGTTGCTGCCAAGGGACAGCTGGTTGACACATACAGAACACTGCTGGCAAGCTGCAACAATGTCAGTCATTTGCAGTGGGAGGCCCCAGGCTTTGGCTGTTGCCCATTGAGTTGTCTGCCCTATATTGTAACAGGGTGCAGCCAAGAGGGGGGCCCCAAAGAGGTATTTGTAATGGGGTCCTGAAGAGCTTGGAGATAATTGGCTCCACACCACAGGGCCACATCTGCCCTGAATGCTGGCAGCTGTGGCCAATTGTGAGAGGAGCTGGAAATGAGGCTGCAGAGAAAGATTGGTGCTGGGATTTAAACCCAAGCAGGGCAGCCATTTGGTGTCTCTTTTTGGGACCACACAGCTTGGGCGTCTTGTTGGGACCACGCAGTTTTGGTGAGTGGGGACCATGCAGCTTGGGTGAGAGTTAGGACCACGTGGCTTTGGAAGTGCTCCCTTTTTGCCACGTGGATGGTGCCGGGAGCCTGCGTGAGATACGGTACCCCAGTCGGGGCAGAGGGAGAGGGAAGGACTGTTTGCATTTATGCATATTCTAAAGAACTTTAGTCTGTACAACTTCTAAATAAATAATAATTCCTTTCCTTTTACGTCTTTCCTCTGACGGCGGGCAAAGAGAACCTGGTACAGGGGAGGAACCCCCAGGGGGAAAAAAGGGGCCTTTCATATCATTCAGCACCCCCTGTCTGTTCTGTAACAATATGTTTTGTTTTCCTGTGTGGCCATGTGTCTTCTGCCAGAGCCTCTTCTAACCATTGAATGCGAACAGTGCATCCGCTTCATCATTCCCTGGACATTGTAACAGTTGATGTCCTGTGACATGATACATAGCCACCTCCTTAGACTGTGCAACCATCCATATGTCAGCCCACATTGTTTTTCCCCACAGGGGCCTGTTGCGGGTAGTTGAGTCCTGAGCATGCCATTTAGGGCGCTGTCCATTGCGTGAGCCAGCAGTGTGCCATGCTCGGGTGGTGCTGGAACCGTGCCAGCTTGCACTGGCGAAGGGCCATTCGGCTGTACCTTGAGTGTTCTTTCAGCATCTCCGTCTGAAACGAAGGTGGCGGGCCCAACAGCATCTGCAGTCCCTGGCCCGGAGGGGATGCTGCGCGGGCGTGCCTCTGCTGCAGGCAAACGCTCCGTCTCCCTGCAGCCTGTGTCTGCGCTGCGCTGGCCTTCGGAGCGTGAGGCAGGCCGTGCAGCCCCACCTCGACGGGGCAGGTGGTCCGCACCGTGACGGCAGAGCATCTGGTTACAGGCTCGGCTGCTGGGGGCTCGGTAGGTGGCATAGAGCTGCTTCTCCATTAGACTGCATGTTTCTTCTGCCCCTTTCCATACCTGGGGCCAAAACCCTGCTGGGCGCAGAGCCTCCCCTGCTGTTGCCAAAGACCCCGTGACTCCCCCCCGCCGGGCGACGGGTACACACAGCTCTCCAGGCAGGGCTGGTCAGAGATCCCAAGCACCTGCACCCGTGTAGCCGCTCCTTGTGCCTCCTCAACAGCCCATTGATGCTTCTCCTGCCGGCCCCACTGCAGTCCTTCCCTTAGAAGAGCATACAGAGGTCTCATGGTCTGGGCTAAATGAGGGACAAATGACCTAGTACCCAGCAAATTCTTGCAACATTTTCCTCCTAGTGGGTAAGGGACAAGCTTGTGTTTTATCTTTAACAGCATTAGGGAATACTTTCATCTCACCAGATGAGATAACACCCAAGAACTTGACAGATAGCTCAGGCCTTTGTATTTTGTTGGGGTTTATTGCCCATCTTTGTGCTTCTAGGTGCAACACCACCCATAGAACATCCTCTTCTAGACTTTGGAGAAGGAGACAGGTTAACATAATGCCCATTTCCAGCTTGACCTCTTCTTAGACTCATTCAGAAGTAACTAACTTTACAACAATTATTTTCCCCTTATTTCCTTAAAAATATATTACTAGAATTTATACCTTCTATTACCAAAGCCATATAGTTTTTTCCAACTTAATTACAATATTTAATTCTTAGAAACCTTGCCCTGGCTGGTGTTGCTCAGTGGGTTGAGCGCAGGCTGAGAACCAAAGGGTCACGGGTTTGATTTCCTAGTCAGGGCACATGCCTGAGTTGCAGGCCAGGCCTCCAGCAGGGGGCGCATGAGAGGCAACCACACATCGATGTTTCTCTCCCTCCCTCCCTCCCTTCCCCTCTCTCTAAAAATAAATAAATAAAACCTTTAAAAAAATTCTTAGAAAACTTAATTTTTGGTGAGAACTAAAAGTAAGTAATTAGCATTCTTTAGGTTGGCAAATTTATGAATATATTTCATTACTTCTAGAGAGAGACTTTTTTTTTCCCCATTGGCAAATGCACTCACACTTTTAAGAGACACACTTCAAATAAAGTACAAGATATATTCATTAACAGATCCAAATTTATTTTCTAGCTTCTCTGTAATAAGAAGCCAAAAGTAGGTAAACTTGATCAGTTAACATTTTAGTATTTGTTACTTTTAAATATTTTGTTATTTAATAATTTTTATTATTTAATTTAGTAAAATGCTAAAGTTTTAAGTTACCAAAGACTTTGGAAAACTAGATTTAGGTATATATAATTATTACTGAAAAGCTTTATCACTAACCTTTCACTTTATTTACATTTATTTATTAGTTCTTAATAACTCTATGAGATGTTAAAGTCAATTATTACCTAAGCTTTTTTTTTTAAAGATTTTATTTATTTATTTTTAGAGAGAGTGGAAGGGGGGAGAAAGAAAGGGAGAGAAATGTCAGTGTGAGAGAGAAACATCAACTGATTGCCTCTAGTAAGCACCCCAACTGGGAACCAGACTGGCAACCCAGGCATGTGCCCTGATCGGGAATCAAACTGGCGGCCTTTCGCGTTGTGGGACAACACCCAACCAACGGAGCCACACTGGTCAGGGGCCCCTAAACCTTTTTATTGGTAAATTTTGTACAGATAAATAATATGAATTTATCTTTGTAATCTCAAGCAAAATAAACATGTATTTTATGTTAACTTTAAAAGACTAAATTTAAATCACTCATTTAGATTATTGGTGATTACTGCATTCTTTTAGCGTGTTTAAAAGTGAGCTGTTTAATTACCTAGTGTTCTAAGGAGGCTGAAGGAGGGAAGGGTACCACCAGGCTTGAGTGACTTCAACCACTTGAGTTTTTAAAAGTCACACTTTCTGTCCTGGCTGGTGTATCTCAGTGGATTGAGCGCGGGCTGGGAACCAGAGGGTCCCGGTTCGATTCCCAGTCGGGGCACATGCCTGGGTTGCGGGCCAGGTCCCCGTGAGGGCCATGTGAGAGGCAACCATACATTGCTGTTTCTCTCCTTCTCTGTCTCCCTCCCTTCCCCTCTCTCTAAAAATAAAAATTAAAATTAAAAAAAAAAAGTCGCACTTTCTTCTTTCACACTGAGGTGGGACAGTCGCCCTTGCTGCTCAGGCAGCCTGCACAGGGCTTGGGTGGCACCCGTTCTCCCGTTGTCCCTGGGACCACGGCAGCCTCCAGGCCTCTCAGAGGAGAATTTAAGGTGCTCAAAAGACTTGTTTTTAAATTTTCCTTTCATTCTGCCAGTTGCAACTTCCACATCACTAATTCTAGGACCGAAAGTTGTCCTGCTGGTGTTTTCAGGGCACCGCCCCCCCACTCAGGCGGTGGCCCCTAATTATCAGTGTTGCCACATCGTACCACATGGAGCATTTTTTCCAAACAAGGATTTCCCCCACACCGTTTGCAAAGCCTCCCATCCCATCTCTACCAGCCCAGGACCCTGTGGAATGTCTCTGGAATCCAGCCGAGTGTGCCAATCGTTATGCAAAGAGCTGAGGTTCAAGAAAACCTCAGAGTATTGCAACTTCCTGCCAAGATGGAGGCGTAGGTAGACACACTGTGCCTCCTTACCCAACCAAAAGGACAACAACAAATTTAAAAACAAAAAACAACCAGAACTGCCAAAAAATCAAACTGTGTGGAAGTCTGACAGCCAGGGAGTTAAAGAAGAAACATTCGCCCTGGCTGGTGTAGCTCAGTGGATTGCGTACAGGCTGTGAACCAAAGGGTCACTTGTTTGATTCCCAGTCAGGGCACATGCCTGGGTTGCAGGCCAGGTCCCCGGGGGGGGGGGGTGAGGGGGGAAGCCATGAAAGGCAACCACGCATTGATGTTTCTCTTTCTTTCTTTCTCCCTCCCTTCCCCCTCTGTCTAAAGATAAATAAATAAAATCTTAAAAAAAAAAAAAAAGAAGAAGAAACATTCATCCTGACTGATAGGAGGGGCAGAGATGGGCAGCCGGGCAGAGAAGACTTGCAGCAAGGTTGCGGCTGGAGGACTGGAGGGCTGGGGCAGGCAAGGCGGCAGCTCTCGGACACAGTGAGGTGGCAGCTAGTAGACCAGTTGGTCCCACATCAATGTGCGGATAAACTGGGAGGAACCACTGGGGAGCAAAACCGAGCAACCTAGGGTTCCAGTGTGGGGAAATAAAACCTCAAAGCCTCTGACTGAAAAAAAACGGTGAGGCCTGCAGCGGGAGAAACTCCCAGCCTCACAGGTAAGTTCCCTGGAGAGACCTACAGGGTCCTAGAATGTACACAAACCCACCCACCCAGGAATTAGCACCAGAAGGGCCAAATTTGATTGTGGGTAGCAGAGGAAATTACTGAAAGCCGGCTGAGAGCCCAGCAAGTGGCACTGTTCCCTCTCGGACCTCTCCCCGACATACAGAGTCACAATGCAACAATGCAGGTTGCCCTGCCCTGGTGAACACCTAAGGCTCCACCCCTTATATGTAACAGGCATGCTGAGACAAAAAAATGGCCCAAAGGAAAGAACAGATCAAAGCTCCAGAAATAATACAATTAAGCGACAAAGAGATAGCCATTGCTGATCTGATAGCTATCAGATACGAGTTCAAAATACTGGTAATCAGGATGCTCACAGAAATGGTTGAGTGTGGTCACAAAATGGGGGAAAGAATGAAGGCTATGCAAAGTGAAATAAGGGAAAATGTACAGGGAACTAACAGTGAAGGGAAGGAAACCAGGACTCAAATCAACGGTTTGGAGCAGAAGGAAGAAATAAACATTCAACCAGAACAGAATGAATAAACGAGAATTCAAAAAAAAAATGAGGAGAGCCCTGGCTGGTGTAGCTCAGTGGACTGAGCACCGGCTGGTGTAGCTCAGTGGACTGAGCATGGGCTGGGAACCGAAGGGCCCTGGTTCGATTCCCAGTCAGGGCACATGCCTGGGTTGCGGGCCAGGTCCCCAGTGAGGGCCATGTGAGAGGCAACCATACATTGCTGTTTCTCTCCCTCTCTTTCTCCATTCCTTCCCCTCTCTCTAAAAAAATAAATAAATCTAAAAAAAAAGAAGTATTAAACAAAAAAATGAGGAGAGGCTTAGAATCATGGGACAACTTTAAACGTTCCAACATCTGAATCATAGGGGTGCCAGAAGGAGAAGAGGAAGAACAAGAAATTGAAAACTTATTTGAACAAGTAATTAAGGAGAACTTCCCCAATCTGGCAAAGGAAATAGACTTCCAGGAAGTCCAGGAAGCTCATAGAGTCCCAAAGAAGCTGGACCCAAGGAGAAACACACCAAGGTACATCATAATTACATTACCCAAGATTAATGATAAGGAGAGAATCTTAAAAGCAGCAAGAGAAAAGGAGACAGTTACCTACAAAGGAGTTCCCATAAGACTGTCAGCTGATTTCTCAAAGCAACCTTGCAGGCAAGAAGGGGCTGGAGAGAAGTATACCAAGTCATGAAAGGCAAGGACCTACATCCAAGGTTACTCTATCCAGCAAAGCTATCATTTAGAATGGAAGGGCAGATAAAGTGCTTCCCAGATAAGGTCAAGTCAAAGGAGTTCATCATCACCAAGCCCTTATTACATGAAATGTTAAAGAGACTTATCTAAGGAAAAGAAGATGATGAAAAACTATGAATAGTAAAATGACAACAAACTCACAACTAAACCTAACCTAAACAAGTCCTGAACCTAAAAAAACAAAAACAAACTAAGCAAACAACTAGAACAGGAACAGAATCACAGAAATGGAGATCACATGGAAGGGTATCAGTGGCAGGGGGGAGAATGGGGGAAAAGGTACAGGGAATAAGAAGCATAAATAGTGCAAAATAGACAGGGGGAGATTAAGAATAGTACAGGAAATGTAGAAGGCAAAGAACTTGGCTATGTACAACCCATGGACTTGAACTAAGGAGGGAGGGGGGTTGTGTGTGGGAGGTGGGTACAGGATGGAGGGGAATGAAGGGGGGGAATGGAAAAACTATAATAGCGTAATCAATAAAATATATATTTTTAAAAATAAGAAAGCCTCAGAGTATGGCTCGACAATTCCAAAGAAATAACCCAGAGGCACTGGCTGTGAAACACATTGGTTTATTAGACTTACATGCCCATTGGTGGTACTGGCTGGGGAAGTTTTCTGCAGCACGGGCTTTCCCAGCACCAGGTTATGTAGAGTACAGAAGACAAAGCAAGCAGGGCATGTGGGGAGGGGGAAGTACATTGTTCCCACCAGCTGTGTGGGATCAAAACATTAGCTGTTTCTCTGCAGTTGTTTACAGTGTGGGCTCCCCTAGAAGTGGTTTCTCTTTGGCTTTTCTTTCCCAGGAGCTGGCCAGGCTCCTGAGGTTGGTCCTGCAGTCTGCTTACGGCTGGCCTTCCTCATATTCCCACACGGTGGGAAGGGGAATTGGAACATGGGAAGGAGCCCATGTTCTCACATACCACATGCTTGCTCACCAGGAAAAAAACAAAACAAAACAAAAACACTTCATCTCTTTTTCCTGACTCATTTTGAGAATAAAACTGACAATTCTATATAACATTTATTGCATGCTTGCTATTTGCTAGAGATAGTGCTAAATCCCTTTCATGGATTAGTTTACTTTATAGCATTCTTAGTAGGTTGGTAATATTTTTAAGCTCAATTTTACAGGGTTGGAAATGGAATGATTAAGGCACTTAGCCAGGATCAAAGCTCAGACAATCCGAATCTAAGACTGAAACCAGAGTTTCTCTTTTAGTTGGTGGGTGTGTAACTGAACACAAGTCTGCCTGCCTGCTACAAAAGCCAATACTCAAGAAGCAGGTGCTGATGTAAAGGAAAGTGGTTTATTTGCAGACGCTGGTCATCTGGAAGATGGGGGACCCATGTCACAAAGCCTGTCTCCACCTCTTAATGGAGACAGGGTTTTTTTTATAAGGAAGGAGAAGGGAAAAGAACAAAAAGATCACGGGAGGGGGTTAAAAAGTTCCGCACGTGCAGACTAGCAGTTCATGTTGATAAGGCAAGTGATGGTCTGGTGAGCATCATCCTGGTTTAGTCGTCTTGGCTTCACATCATGGTTCCATGGTTAAAGGTCAGCAAATCTTCCAGGGCTGAGATGCCTTAGGGCTGAGGTCTGTATCTTTTGAAGTTAGTTCCTAGGATTCTTATGCAAACACGCTGTTCATCTACAAGCTACACATTAGAGTCAGCACTTATAGCCACAGTGTGAAAAGAATGGGTGGGTGGGGTAAAATTTCCCACCAGTACAACTTTCTACTGTCGCAAATCCTCACTCTCAATTTTTCTTCCATTTCTATGGAAGTTAGAAGGTTTAGCCAAAACATTTAAGGAAATTGAAAAATTCAGGATCCATTCTTGTTTATAGGTGAAAAATAAAATTTTACAGATAATTCAGTGGATTATAGTCTAATATCCATAATTGTGTGTTACAGATTTTATTGAAACCTAATTTTTCTCCTAAAATCACCCTCATTTTTATCAAAGAGCCAAATCAAGACCAATTTATTTACTGTATTAAAGTCCAATTCCAATTCGGCCTGATTATTTGCATGAACACAACAAGAATAGCAACTGATCATATAGTCTTTCTTAGATCTACTTTGCTGGAATGTTACAAGGAATTTTCAGAATGAACTTTAGCCCCACAAGGTGGAAAAGCCAAGCCACACAGTTGGCATCAGGCTTTGCTTGCAATACCTCCACATTTGGGTAAACTCAAGTTCTTCAGGTCCCCAAAACATCTTGAGGTTCTCCCTTGCCATCTCCTAGGAAAGCAACCTTCACTCCTTATCTGAAGAGAGTGCCATGAACCGTGTAAATAAGCAAGTCATCAGGCCATTTCTCAAAGAGGCTGCTCTTGGCTTCAAGGTCAATCTTATTCCTTAAAGCTTTTGCTGACATCCAGAGTCTAGGCATGTCTCTTCCAAACATGACATTCCAGTCAAAGTTGTAGTTAATAAACCCACAACTGGAAGCTGGAAGAAAATCAGATTACTATTGAATTCATGTGAACGAATACATTGCCATGAAAGTAATAATACTCACTAAGTTTCCAAATTCTGGAGGGATAAGTAGAGAGAAAAACGTAAATGTTTCAATATTGCTACAATTTATCAAATTGCTCTATGAAAACAAGTTTTTTTTAAAGTCAGCAGTGGTTTGAACAAAGTCACAACAATATTTTCAGTTCCTTCAGGCCCATAATCAATTCCTGTTTATCCCCATTATTTGTCTGTATCTCTACAAACCCAGTCATTCACCAGACCTCTACAAATCCCCATTTATTTCAAATGGTATGATCTGAGAAACTTATATTTTATTTATTTTTTTTTAAAGATTTTATTTATTTTCAGAGAGAGGAGAAGGGAGGGAGAAAGAACAATGTATGGTTGCCTCTCACATGGCCCTCACTGGGGACCCGGCCCACAACCCAGGCATGTGCCCCGACTGGGAATCGAACCGGGACTCTCTGGTTCCCAGCCCGCGCTCAATCCACTGAGCTACACCAGCCGGGCTGTTTTAGAATAAATCAAAAGCCTTTCCATTAATTACTTGGTATGACTTTGATCAGAATTCACACTACCTGTGGGGCCCTTAAGCTGAAAGTCTTGGGTTCATGCTGTCCTCTTGACTGTGAAAGAAAAAATCCTTGGGAGCAATTAAAAAAAAATTCTGGCCTAAAGTATTTTCACAGATGTAGTTCCAAGGAATAGTATCTCAAGGGAAGGGAGAAGTAGCCTAGGCAAGATCAACCAAAACAACAGACGGCAGAATCAAACCCGCAAAGGCTGCAGATATTGTTAATTTTGAGATTAAAAAAACAACCACTGTACTTAAAATAAGTAGCTAAAAGTGGAAGAAATGAGAGTCTATCCAAATTGATAGACGATAATAAAATTACATAGAAGTAGAAATTTAAAACATAACCATTAAAATTTACAACTCAATGGATGGGTGAAATAGGTCACGCGTAGCTGAAGTGAAACTGGGAAATCTGAAGGAGTTACACACACCGCCGGACATCAAACAGACTGAATGAAAGAGCTTATTGACTGTATTTTAGGATAATAGGCAACTTGCACTTAAGTGCAATCCCAGAAGGGACAGTGTGGATGGTAGCCACGATGTGAAGAGAAGCTCCGAATGCTTACTGGGTAGGCGTGTGCACTACCGTGTAGTAACACTATGATGGTAAATCAAAGTACACCAGGTCAGCTCCATGGTCACATCTGAAGGGGAGGGTGGGCGCACAGATGCTCGTTTAAGTCTCTAAATCGTACACAATTGCCTATATATGCTCTTGGGACATATACTAGGTCATTTAAAGTCCGGGCCAATGTCTGAGAGCTGACGGGAACACGCTAAATGTCACAGGCGTTGGCGGGCGGGTAGCGATGGTGACTGCCTGACCGGAAGTGCTCCCTCCCCTGCTCCCCGGAGCTTCCCATCCAGAGGCCGGCTTTCTCCTACTCAACTGCCCCTGCGACCCCTAGCGGCGCGGCGCCACAGGGCTGCAGCGGGACCGACGGGCAGCATTCCCTCTCCCCTGTGGGCGGGACTTCCTGGAGGCGGGACTTCCTGCCGCTGAGTGACGGGCGCAGCATCAGCACCAGCAGCCGCGGCGGTGACTGAGCTCTGAGGGTTTTGCGATAGCCGCTGCGGCCGAGGCCACTGGCCGCGGCCTGCGGATTAAGGGCAGCCGGGGCGGGAGAGCAGGCGCGCCGGCGGACAGCAGGCCGCGCTGGCGGCAGCGGTGGCCACGATGATGGAGATCCAGATGGACGAAGGCGGCGGCGTGGTGGTGTACCAGGATGACTACTGCTCCGGCTCCGTGATGTCGGAGCGGGTGTCGGGCCTGGCAGGCTCCATCTACCGCGAATTCGAGCGCCTCATCCACTGCTACGACGAGGAGGTGGTCAAGGAGCTCATGCCGCTCGTGGTTAACGTGCTGGAGAATCTGGACTCGGTGCTCAGCGAGAACCAGGAGCATGAGGTGGAACTGGAGCTGCTGCGCGAGGACAACGAGCAGCTGCTCACCCAGTACGAGCGCGAGAAGGCGCTGCGCAAGCAGGCCGAGGAGGTGCGTGGGCCGGCCGCCCCGGGGACCCGCCCGTGGACCGCGTACTCCCCGCCCCGCCCTGGGTCCCTGACCCGCCAGTCCTTCCCAGCACTGCTCCCAAAGTACTGGGGCCCCTAGCCCAGCCCAGGGGATGAGCACTGGCCGCCCTCGCCTCTCACCCCCGTCGCCTGCTGCTCCAGCCCACCGGCTGGAGCCCGGAACCACTGGGTTTCACCGGTGGAGCTCGCAGCCCAGACAGCCCTTAGCCTCGGGCCTAGCCTCGGTTTCCTCTCAGTATCCACCTCTGGTTCCATGCTTCCAGTTCTTTTTGCTTCTGTGTTTGTTTTTCGCAAACTAGACCCCAGTTGCTACCTCTTGTTGCTACAATTCTAAACCCTCCCAGAAAAGGGATTTCTGAGATTTCTTCAAGTTCTGCAGCAGAGGAGATCTGTCGTCAGACCTTTTCCTTGTCCCTAATCCAGTGGTTTGAGGGTCTATGACATGGGTCAATTTGATAACTGATGTAAACACATGACTAAAGCTACAGTTAGGCTGCTTCTCTGGCACCAGGCGAAGGACTCCAGGTCTCCAGAGGTGATTTCTTTGCCTTGTAGTTCCCTCGTTTGGGAAGATTGTTAGCTTAGGTGGAAAAAGGCTGAGAAATTTCAGTCTGGCTTCTAAGGAGCTAAAAGTAGAGTTTTGAAATACTTGTGTTCTAGGATACCTCCATGACCCAGGAATCCCTTACTTGTGAACCAGTTAGGAGAAGCTTGCACTGTAGGGAGTACCGCTTAACTTCATTCATTCACCATCAAGTATTTAGCACCATGTGGCAGACCCAAGCAGATGTGGGATGTGGGCTGCTGACCAGCTTTGCCTTTGTGACCTTGTCCGTGTTGTCTGCCCATCTGCATTTTGATTTTCCATCAGTCAGGTGAGCCATTTGCCCTAGATGATCTCTAAGATCTGACATTCTGTTATTCTAGCCATTAGGTGATGCTGTTTGATTGACGAATAGGCAGTTTCTTACTAAATTAGTTAAACTTTTCCATTAATTTGGCTGAACATAGTCTTGACTTTAAGCATTTAAATAGAAGATTGTTTCAGTATTTTGTCTTTTATTTGAACCAGAGTGGTTTATGCCCTAGTTTGGTTTAAAGCATGTTTATAAAAATTAACACTGCCTTGTATTAGTCCTACTTTGATTTGTTTTGCTTTTGGTTTCATGCGTCTGTCAAGAAACTGTTGTCTGTTGATTGGAGTGCCAAGCTCCACCAAAACGGATTTAAAACTCTCAAGGAGATTCAAAAGCTCGTAGGATTTTAGAGTTCAGAGTGGCCCTAGGCATTTACAGGGAAAGGAACTGGGTCTGTGTAGTAGGGGGACTGTACAGCCCTGGCTGGTGTGGCTCTGTGGATTGAGCGTTGATCTGCGAACCAAAGGAACTGTACCAAGGTCACGTGCCCTGGAAGAGCTAGGCCAGGACCCAGTCTCTTGACTCCTGGCCTAGGTTCTTTCCTTGTCATGCTGCTTTGGAAGATCAGAAAGCTGCACCCCCTGAGGACTGGAGCACTGGGGCTCCCCTTGCCCACCCGTGAGGCTATGGCTGCCTCTCTAGTGCTGGGCAGTGCCTTCCACTTCTCTGACCACTGTTGGTAGCCATTGGATGCCTGAGGTTTCAGGTAGGTTGGTTTTCTTTCATCAGTGGTCAGCATCATGGATGGGAAGGAACTAAAAGGAGAAAAACCAGGACGGACAACCATAAGGCTAAGAATCATAACCTGTAGTTTAAGATTAGTTCTGCATGGATTAGGTCTCTGCTCTGCTCTGTGCAGTTCAAGTGCAACCACGAGTGAGTATGCTTCTGACCTCTCACCTCCACTCTCCTGGACTAAGAGCTGGTGGCCGCTGTGCTTGAGGTTTGGAGGACAATGCATACTTCAAGGCCAAACCCCGCCCTCCATTGCCCCAGCTATTAGGAGAAACTGCACAGTTTCCTGAGCAGAGACCCATGAAGCCAATGCCTGGTTAGCCGGCATCATGGCTATGATTAGATGTGATTAGACAAAGACTGCAAATGATGTTAAAACTGAAAAAAAAACCCCGGCCAAATCTTGTAACCATTTTGGCTTTCTAGCTCATTTATGAAACCTAGCAGGCATTCACTTTCAGTTGTATGGAAAGGGCCCCTGCTTTGTGGATCGGCCTCTTTTTCTAGGCAGGGATGGAGATCACAGATGTGTGTCTGATACCCAAGAGCTGGCACGTCACAGGCTGCAGACATGTTCGTGTTGCAGAGTAGCTCCGGCATCCCCACCACTCTGCTCCAGAAGGCTTAGTCAGAGCTGGGTAACCTGAGCCGCCTGCAGCCTTCCGAGCAGACAGAATCTTCAGGGTTTTTTGTTTTTTCAAAGTCTTGAGCACAGCAAACAACCTTGACCTCTGCTTCTTGCTGGTAAAAACAGCAGTGAGAAATTGCAAGTATGTTCTGGTCCTAGGGTGGCTCCTTGGTCCCAGGACCGCTCGTTTGATGAGAGTGACGTAGCTAGAGATAGTGGGGTCCAGGGAGAGGGCCTTGGAGTCCGCAGATGCAAGCTTAAGCGCCCGCCCTGCCCTTGGGAGCCGCATACCCAGTGACCAGTCTTCCTCACTCTGGCTGCAACCACTACCTCTGTAAATCGGGTGGGTTGCCAGACGTGGCAGATCACTTTCATCTTAAGTGCCAAGTCCCATCACTGGCTCTTGTTTTTCTGCAGAATTGCTGCGAGGCAGATGTAGCGGAGTCAGGGAGGAGCACCTTGATGGATTTTGAGGGCAGCTTTGGTTGGTAAACACTGGACATCTTAGTCTCTCCTTGTGCAGGTTTTACCCTTGTAATTGAGACCAGTGAATCTCACTCAAGCTTGCAGAGCTAATTGGACCTATTACTGGCTTCTGCAATTTCTACAGAGGCCTGAAAAATGTTGAAACATTTTAAAAATCCAAAGTTCTTTCCCATTAGAAAAGAAGATTGGAAGTGGGCAGTTGACTGGGTCAGCTGGAGAGCGAGTAGATGCCCCTCAGTAGTAACCCAAGCGGGAACGCGCGGAGGGCTCCCCGTGCTGTTTCCCTGGGCAGCAGAGAGCCCCCTTCCTTGCCATGGTCAAGGACTTAGCTGATGAGAGGAAAAGTGTTTGAGAGACGGGTGTGAGTTTAGCAGCCATCATTTGCCTTAAACACTTCTTTGCCCTGAAGAAACGACTACTTTTCACACGCAACTCAAGTGGATGCTGTTGAAGAGAGATCTCTGTGGCTATTTGCTGATACGGCAGCATTTGGAACTGTGTAAGAAAAGCATCCCACTGGAGGGAAGTTGGACCCCAGACTGTTTTCTAGTTATATAAAAGTAATCCGCTTCATAGAAGAGCCTTCGGATAGGATTGAGATGGAGGTGGGGGAAGCCATAATCCTACTCCATAGAGATTGTCCTTTTGCCTTTTTTTCATAAGCGAATTGATACATTGAATCAGAAGTTTTTCTTCGCGTTGCCCACATTACACATAGTAAATCCATCACTGCTTGGATAAGGTGTGTGATTTCTTCTTCTGCCATGTTGTAATATGAAGAGCAGTTTTTGTTTTTTTTTTTTTTTTAAAGATTTATTTATTTATTTTCGGAGAGAGGAGAAGGGAGGGAGAAAGAGCAATGTATGGTTGCCTCTCACATAGCCCTCATTGGGGACCTGGCCGGCAACCCAGGCATGTGCCCCGACTGGGAATCGAACCGGGACCCTCTGGTTCCCAGCCCGCGCTCAATCCACTGAGCTACACCAGCCGGGCACTGAGCTACACCAGCCGGGCTGAAGAGCAGTTTTTAAAAATTGTGTGATTGTTTTAGATGAAGCCGTTACAATTTGGTGGCCTGAGCTGCCTTTCCTGGTTGCCTCCAAGTGTTGGCGCAGTGTAGCTGTGCCAGAGTGACCAGGAGCACACCAAAATCTCCCCCCAAAATGGAAAAAAAGATAGGCGTACAAGAGCAAAGAGAGGCACTGTTCAGCCAGGGCGAGCGTGGAGGGGACACACGCCCACTTTGGTATGAGGGCCTCTCCCTGCTGCTGCGCCCCCCCCTGCCCTGGCAGGGGCCCTCTGGTGGCAGTTAGACAGCGGGGTGGAGGACTGCTCCAAGTTAGCTCTTCCGAAACTGGGCTTTCTAAATTAAATTTAATATCTGGTTCTTTATTTGGAACAATTTATAGCAAGGTTGCAAAAATCGTACCTTTCACCCAGATTCCCAGATGTGAACTTTTTCCCTCGTTACTCTCTCTCCGCCCCTCCGTCCCTCTCCCTCTGCTAAGACCTTCAGGAGCTCGTGTGTTCCCATGATCTCCCCTGTTCTGGGTCAGATCCTCACTTTCTGCTTTTCATGACCTTGATGATTGTGACATCACAGGCCAGGTATTTTGTAGGATGTCCTTCAGCGTGGCTTTCACGTGACCTCATACCGAGATTCAGGCCGCCCGCAGAGGTGATGCTGAGCTTGTCTAAGAATCTCTTAAACCATCACTGTGTACGAGATGGGTGCCGGGGAGGAGACACCCCAGTGCGAGGCAGGGTTCCTTTTCTCAGGCTCCGTCCGCTGCTGAGGCTGGAGGATGACCTTAATGCACGAAAAGGTGACTGCAAGAGGCCGGGCCAGGGGCACCGTCCGGAGCAGCACAAACGGTTTTCTAGGCGTTTGTTTCCTGTGCTCTGCTGCAAGTCAGGGCCCTGGGGCCATACCTGTCACCTCCCATATCTCGTCGCTCACTAAGTTCCAGCCTTCTTTTGACCCAGTTTTTTGTTTTAATATGCCTTCTTTTAAAAAAAAATTTTTTTTAATCCTCACCCAAGGACATTTTTTTCGTTGCTTTTAGAGAGAGAAGAAGGGAGAGAGAAAAACATGAGTGTGAGAAAGAAACATCATTTATTTGTCTTACATACACTTCCAGACTAGGGATTGGCGCCTGGACTGGGGATCAAACCCACAGCCTTTCAGTTACGGATGGTGCTCTAGCCAGCTGAGCCACACCAGCAGGGCAGTATGCCTTCTTTTTTTGATCTTCATTGTACCATCCCGGTTCCAGTTGCCACTATCATATTGGTCTCCCCAACCACCCTCTCCCCTCTCCCAAACTTTCTCTAGCCAGAGTGAACTTCTATGGAAGCAGATCACACCTCCCTCTCTCGCTCATCCATTTACTCATTCAGCAAAATCCCCTGAGTGCCAGGCCTGGCTGCAGGCTCTCAGGATTTAGCTCCCTTCTGTCCTGGGGCAGGCGCTCGGGTGGGGAGCTGTCGGGGGGCAGCTGCCATACATCCAGATAGTGATAAAATGGGGACATGGGTTGAAGAGTGAAAGGTAGGAATGGGGACTACTTTCAGTAGACAAAGGGACTTCCAGGAGGGGACCCCCTTGTACTTGAACCCCTGCCCCACTGCTCTTATACTCCTTTCTACCCCCTCTGCATGCTGTTCCCACTGCCTAGACCACTGCTGGTTCCTGTGCACATCGGGCACAGAGACTGCATGGAGCGCATTTAGATGCTGGCCGCTTCACTGAGTGAGTGCATGTTGAGAGTGAATGGCTCCCATCGCTCCGGTCGGCCCACCCCGGACCTTCCACACTGCCCCGACCCGGGGAGCAGGCCCCGCACCTGTGCCTTGCACCCCAGCATCCCCACATCTGCTTCCTGCGACACCAAAAGTCAGTGCCTTTCTGGTTCTTTTCTCCCTGATCACACCCCGCAAAGAAATGCTAGTCATCTTAGTGTGTGTGTGTGTGTGTACACACGAAGGGGAAAGCAGCTTTCCCCGACCTCTGTGCACATTACACTGAGCTGTCTATTTAGTTCCTGAAGGTCAGGAACTCTTTTCTGCAGTTTGAGCATGAAGCAGCCGTCTGTCCAACACGACTTTCTGTGGCGATGGAAATTCTACTTTGTGCTGTCTAATTCAGTAGCCCGTGGCCACACAGGGCCATTGGCACTCCACATGTGGCTCTAAGTGGTAGAAGTATAGACAGCCACATGTGGTTGGTGGGGACTGTCATACTGGGCATCACAGCCAAACACAGTCAGGCTCTGTCACTTTTCTTTTTTAAATTATTTCATCGTTGTTCAATTACAGTTGTCTGTGTTTACCTACCACCACTTCCCCCGCCCGCCCCATCCAAGCCCACCTCCCTCCCTTGCTTCCACCCGCCCTTGGTTTTGTCCATGTGTCCTTTATAGTGGTTCCTGAAAACCCTTCCCCCCTCTATCCCCTCCCACCTCCCCTCTGGTTACTGTCAGATTGTTCTTAATTTCAGTGTCTCTAGTTATATGTTGCTTGCTTTTTTCTTTTGTTGATTAGGTTCCAGTTAAAGGTGAGATCATATGGTATTTGTCCCTCACCACCTGGCTGATTTCACTTAGCATAATGCTCTCCAGTTCCATCCATGCTGTCACAAAGGGTAGGAGCTCCTTCTTTCTTTCTGCTGTGTAGTATTCCATTGTGTAAATGTACCACAGTTTTTTAATCCGCTCATATATTGATGGGCACTTAGGTTGCTTCCAGCACTTGGCTACTGTAAATTGTGCTGCAAATCCAGGAAACACAGAGAGTCCCAATCAAGGGCAGGCAGGAAACATTTCTGTTATTCAGCGTCAGGCAAGAAAGAAGATGCTTAAAAGATGGATTATTTTCATCGTTTCAGTGAACATATTCCAGGGAGAAGGGAGATCCCAAAGCAGTGGGTTTTGATACAGGAGACCAGACAGAAGAAACTATGTGAGACCAACCAAAAAAAAGGAAAAAAAAAATGCCGGCTATTTAGGGAACAACAGAGAGGTGATAAAATCCTTGAAAGGCTGAGAAGAGATCTGGTGGGAAATCCCAGAACCTAGAAATTGTCTGGTGCTTATGACCCAGAATTAAGTCTTCGGCTTCCTTTTCTTCTTTTTTCTCTGTTTCTTGGAAACAACTTTATTGAGGTCAGTGCACTAAACTGTACGTGTTTGAAGTGTGCAATTTGGTGAGTTCTGACACGTTAACACCCAGAAACCATCCCCACAATCAAGATAACGATGGTCGTCATCACGCCCAAAGTCTCCTCGTGCCCCTCAGGAATCTCGCTTCTCCCTGCTTCTCCCACCCCTGGTAATCACCTCCCTGCTTTCTGTCACTGTGGATTACATTTTTTAGAACTTTATATGAATGGAATCGTGTTGCGTATACTTTTTTCTGTTCTTCTAGCTTCTTTCAGTCAACGGAATGATTTGGACGTTCATCCGGGTAGCTGCTGGTTATCCTTTTATTCATTCATTCCTTTAGTGCGGAGAGGTGGCCCATTGCGTGGCTGTTTATCCGTTCTCCTGTTGGTGGAGTAACAGCTTCGCTGCTCCGGTGCCTCCTGCGTTTGTCAGCCCCACACCCCGTGGCACTTCCGCAGTAACTTGTTTGGAGAGGCTACACTTAGTCGGTGGCCTGCCTTGGGGCTTCGGTGTCCTAAGAATCCTTATTACCGTGGTGAAAAAGTCTCACCCCAAGGAAATGAGATATTTGCCAAGACACTGAGAGCCTGCATAGTCTCCGTTGGACCACCTCTTATGGGCAAGAGATTGGGGAAATACCAAGTTAAGTGGGACAGAGGAGATGGGGGTTAGGAAGTTTAGATTTGGATTATCAACAGCGACAGATTCAAAGGGGAACCTTTCATTAAAGTTTCCTAGGTGTGCCTCGCCAGCTCTTGGGTTCTCCGTGCTCTCTGAGCGCCGTTCCTTCTACTCTGCTTCACCTTGGATTCCTGTTCCCTGACCTTACCCGCACCAGCCTTCCTACCACTTCTCTCTTCTCAGGAAACAAATACCCAGATCAGGGCAAAAGCCCCTGGGTGCTTGCTTGTGCGCGTGGCTGTGGGCCTGTCTCAAGTTTATAGTGTTCAGTTCTGGAGAAGAGCCTTTGTCTGCAGAAAGGCAAGCTGCAAGCATCCTTAGCACGTCTCCTATTAAACTGTACAAGAAGCCAGTGTAAACCACTAAGATGGCTTCGGAGAATACAGTTTACTTGAGAGTAATTTTCCCCTGGGGAAATTTTTTCCAGGGTGGGATGTTTACAGTTTTTTAAAAAATATTTTATTTATTTATTTATAGACAGAGAGGAAGGGAGGGAGAAAGAGAGGGGGAGAAATATCAATGTGTGGCTGCCTCTCACAGGTCCCCACTGGGGACCTGGCCCGCAACCCAGGCATGTGCCCTGACTGGGAATCGAACTGGCGGCCCTTTGATTCACAGGCTGGCGCTCAGTCCACTGAGCCACACCAGCCAGGACTTACAGTTTTAGTTTTATCTTTCTATTTCTTACTTCCCCATGTACCAAACATAATACATATGCTATGTTTAATATATAAAGTATGCGTTAGTATTTAATATATAGTGTATAAATAAATAAATATATAAATATTTTGTATACTCACACACATATTTTTTCTGTCTTACTAATTCTTGAAAATTAGTGCGAGTTAACCCAGTGCCATTGGATGGGATTCTTATTAGGCAGGTGCTGAACCAGCAGTCCCTTTAGCATAAACGTGAGGAACGTTTGCTTTTTTTTATGAATTCAGCGAGGTTCTTGGATATCTGCCTGCTGGCCTGGTCTCTCAGACATGTGCCTAATGCTTGACGACAGAAGTGCTCTTCCTTTCCTGCACGTCGCCCAGCGGGACTCGGGGACAGCTCTTGTAACTCCAGGGCCCCCACACTCACGACTCACGTCCTCCTCTGCTCACCTGCATTCTAGGTCTAAGTGGTGGCAGGTGTGAGAAATGGAACAAGGAAGCTACAGAGGAGCATCTGTGGTTTGAGGTCTGGGGAGTTCAGCGCCCCCTGCGAGCCCTCAGTGAATATTTGGTCACATCAGGAAGTCACTGTGGTACCGGGAACTGGCCTCAGGAGGGGGGCGTCTCCTCCGGGCACAGAGGCCTGCACCAAGCTTCCCAAGTGTTGAGCGCTCTGCCTGCCCTAACATAAAAGGCCCCCAAAAGCGTTTTCCTTCTGGAAATTCACTCTGAACCCTCGCTCCCAGGAAGGAATTAAATGATCAATAACGTAAAAGAAAACGATTTTTAAAAAAAGACTTCCTTCCTTCCTCGCTTCCTCTCTTTCTTTCTTTCTTTCTTTTTCTTACAGAGGGGAAAGGAGGGAGAGAAACATCAATCAGTTGCCTCTCTCACGTCCCCAACTGGGGGCCCTCACCCACAACCCAGGCCTGTACCCCAGCCAGGAATGAACCAGCGACCTTTCGTTTGTGGGATGATCCACATCCCACTGAGCCCGAAAGAACAAGTCTTTGATTCCTGTTGGGTTCATTCCTAATGAGCCAGAGTTGAGTTCTTTCCTGTGCGTGACCCTGGCCTAAGGGGCGTCTGAGAGGGAAGAATTAGATTTAATATGGTAATTTACTTTGCTATGAAATAACCCTGAGTTAGAAAAGTCACCCACACTCTAATGATCACATTCCCGGAGAGTGTTTAC
Organism: Micronycteris hirsuta; assembly: GCA_004026765.1. Taxonomy (NCBI): domain Eukaryota; kingdom Metazoa; phylum Chordata; class Mammalia; order Chiroptera; family Phyllostomidae; genus Micronycteris; species Micronycteris hirsuta. The sequence continues at coordinate 24,025 of PVJI01013134.1, read as the reverse complement.
CTAAGTAAGCTCTCTTGCATTCTGGGAATTGGGAATACTGGCTTCTGTTGTCATAATTTTATAGTCGACATGAAAAGTCAGTTTCTTAACTTTGCTTTTATGTATAAAATGGGAAGAATGGTCTTATTCCCTGCGATACTGAGAAAAGCTTCCTTTGATTCCTAGATTTTGGAAGAGACCACACTCAGGTTATTTCAGTTTGTATCTTGAATTCACCAAAAAGTGAATTCTGAAAACCAAGGTTGAATTTAATTTTAAAGTAGCACTTTACTAATGGGGAGGGGGAGGGAATTATATCTTAAAAACAAATCTACAAAGGGACTCCTGTGGTATATTGGTCTTTCGAAGTAGGAGCTAGGTATTTCACGTTTAGATGTTAAGGATAAGCTATGCTAGTGCATTTTCAATTGCGTGGTTGCTGTCATTGCTTTTTTGGGGTACTTAAAGATTTGTCATAAAAGTCGCCTTAAACATCCGTGGGTTTTCAGGTACTACATGACATTCTGAATAGACTTGGTTAGACAGATGATAATTCCAAACAAACTCAAATCCATAGTATGTGTAAGGGAGAGGGGGAGAGAGAGAGGAAGAGAAACATCGATGAGAGAGAGAAACATTGATCGGTTGCCTCTGGTACGCACCCCAACTGGGGCCAAACCCACAACCCAGGCTTGTGCCCTGACTGGGAGTCAAACAGACAACTTTTCGTTTTTTGTGATGAAGCCCAACCAGTTGAGCCACACCGGTCAGGGTGAGACGTACTTCTTATAGTCCAGTGAGCACCATGCAGACCCGCTCAGCCCGAATGCTGAGAGTTAAATTTTTATTCTTCTCAGTTCCATTCATGTTTTGTTGTAGTCAGCTTCTGCTTTTTCTTACTTTTCTTACAGAAGACTTCCTTAGTAGACTTAACTTAGTTTCTACCCTACCCTGTCCCCCACAGCTGAAAGTTCTTGATTCTTTTAAATCTAAAGTAAATGATCTATAAATAAAAATATATTTTTCTGCCCTGGCTGGTGTAGCTCAGTGGATGGAGCGCGGGCTGTGAACCAAAGGGTCGCCGGTTCAATTCCCAGTCAGGGCACATGCCCGGGTTGCAGGCCAGGTCCCCAGTGGGGGCCACGTGAGAAGCAACCACACATTGATGTTTCTCTCCCTCTCTTTCTCCCTCCCTTCCCTTCTGTCTAAAAATAAAAATAAATCTTTAAAATAAAAAAAAAAATCTTTTTCTTTCAAAACATCTTTTGAATTTTTCTCACTTTAATCCAGTTAAAAAATTCCCTACTGACACGTCTCCCCACCTGCCGCAGCTCCCTTGAGTTGCAGCTTCTTTTCCTCGTATATTTATTTAACTACCAACACAAAGCTTCTGCTTTATTTCCGCCTCCATCAACTACTCTTCACTTGTCAAGATAATTTTTACTTCATCTCAAGTCCAGCCCTGAGCATGGTCTCATAAAAAGCAAAGAGTAAGTATATGTTTAGTCTTGGCCAGGCACTGCTCCTTCACATCAGTTATTCCTTATAATACTTGATGAGGATTGCATTATACATTCTATAACGGTTAAATGGCTAGCTTGCATTTTTGTTAACTACAATTACCTTAATGACATTGACATTTTTTTTCAAGAGGGGAAGAAAGAAGAGGATTTCTTCTAAGCTGTGGAGTACCATATTTCGTTTGTAACATTTTCTTAAACTCAGAGCCCCTAAGAGTCCCTCGTCATTGGCTCTGGTAAGATGCTGACCTCTGAGACTTGGAAGGATCTCACACTGGACACCAGTGGTCCTCACCCTGCTCAGGCCCTGGCAGGGACGGTGAGGCTGGTCAAGGCCAGGGTCCTCTTGAGTCTGCTGGTAGTCCCTTATGGGTTACTTGGGGCTTGTTGTTCATGCTCAAGGGGCTTGCTCCCAGTGAGCACTCGTACCTCTTGTCAGCCGGTAGTGCCTAAAGGATGGAAAGGACGTCAGTTACTAAGGACTGAGCATTTCCTGCCCCAGGGGACCATCTGTTTGGCATCAGGATTCCATGTGGCCAGGGAACCACAAATATCCTGTGTGTCAGCCCACCCTAGGGGGGTCCAGCTCCCTGCCTCTACTGTGTCTTTGCCTTTGGCCTTGAGGCTGTCCATGTGCACAGCTTACATAGATGTTATCTCTCTAGGTTAATGTCTCCGTACTTACTGATGCTGAAAGGCCTTAAAATACCATAGAGGATTTCTGCGTGAGACCTGGTTTGGGGCCAACTTCATCAGGAATACATAGGCGTGTGAATTTTTTGACATGACAAGACTTTTTGGCACTGTCACCTCTGTTGGATTTTAATGATCACCTATCTGGATAGATTTAGAAAAGTCTATCTGGCCCTGACTGGTGTGGCTCAGTGGATTGAGTGCCAGCCTGTGTGAACCAAAGGCTTGCCAGTTCAATTTCTAGTTGAGGCACATGCCTGGGTTGCGGGCCAGGTCCCCGGTAGGGGGTGCGCAAGAGGCAACCACACATTGATGCTTCTCTCTCTTTCTCTCTCCCTTCTACTCTGTCTAAAAATAAAATAAGTAAAATATTTTAAAAAGTCTGCCTGACCTTAAAAAAATGGGGGTGGGTTTTCTTATATTGTCTTTAGTTTGAAAATCTTTTTAGCTGACTCCCAAATATCAAATAAGGTAATATGATGAAATATAGATGGGAAAAACTTCTAGTGAAATGACAGTAGCACCAAAGAACCCTTTTCTTTGTATAAAACCTCCTTGAGATAGGACAGTGATCACTTTTAAAAATTTTCCATCTGCCAGCTTCAGCTGCCCCGTCAGAGTCTTCCCGGGCCCAGGACCGGCTTTCACCTCATCCACATCCAGCCCCGAGCATTTGTGATCAGAAGTAAGGGCCTCTTCCCGGGGACCAGAGAACTGGTGCTTTCTGACGGGCGACATGCTTATTCAAAAAATAAGTATGTGGCCCGGCTGGTGTAGCTCAGTGGATTGAGCGCGGCCTGGGAACCAGAGGGTCCCAGTTCGATTCCCCGTCGGGGCACATGCCTGGGTTGCAGGCCGGGTCCCCAGTGAGGGCCGTGTGAGAGGCAACCACACATTGCTGTTTCTCTCCCTCTCTTTCTCCCTCCCTTTCCCTCTGTCTAAAAGTAAATAAATAAGAAATCTTTAAAAAAAAATTAAAAAAAAAAAAAAGTATGTGACTCAGGATGATTCTCAAGTAATCTAGAAGGATAAACCAGTGGGGATAACCAAGAAAAAGTGTTTAAAAGGAGACTTAAAGAGGATGAATATGTATCAGCTGTTAAAAGATGTTGTAACACTACAAGCCTTTGGTACTGGCTCAGAAATAGATTGAAATATATATTAGAATTTAGCATATGATAAAGGAGACATTTCCAAACAATGAGGAAAAGATAACTCGTTAAATAAGTAAACAGTTCAGAAGTAAAAAAACTTCTATATATACACACACCAGCTGCATCCTGGGGAAAGTACTTGAGCACGTAAGACCGACAAATTTGTGAATAGGTGTAGAATAAAGGTTCTTATAAATCATTAAGAAAAATATGAACATTTGGTGGGAAATGGCCCAAAGGACATAAGAGCTGTTCACAAAAGAAGTAATATACATCAGGTCCTCAAATAACACCCTTTTGTTCAAAGTCATTTTGTTATAATATTGATAAGATGCCGTTGAACTTAACTCTTGTTTATATCAATTAGCCTATAGTAAAATGCCTTCATTTTATGTTATTTTACTTGAAGTCGCAGAAGCTGTTGACATTATGTGAGAAATTACTATATGTTACCAATAAATTTATGAAAAACTTAAATATTACCAGCAATCAAGGAACTGAATTATGCTAGGCCATTTTCCCACCTGTCAGGTTGGCAGCAGTGTAGTTAAGCTACGTGGAGAGGTGGAGAGAGCTCTGGGAGAGGGGAGCACCCCCGTGTGGGGCGCCGGAGTGGGGATACCCATCTAAAGAGTCGCCAGCAGCGTGCAGCCACAGCCTCAGAGAGTAGGAAGTCCCTGGGCAGATGCACAAGTAGTGACGATGATAATGGACGTTTTAAAGAACCAGAGGCCATCAAATGAGTAAACTGTGCTCCATGCACACGTGCAGTGGGACACACACCTGTTAAAACTGGAAGTGGCAGAATCTGTTTCTTGATGTAGAAAGATGCTCTAGTTTAAAGGAATGAATAAATTGGACACAAAATACTGTGTGCAAAATGATCGCAATCCGCCCTGCACACATACACTCACTCACACACACAAACTTGCCCAATTGTAACTGACTGGATGATAGAATTATGGTTTTTAAAAAATACCCTCCTTTGGAACTTAACATTCTCATACGATTTTTCTACAAAAGCATATGTTGTTTATATCATTCTTTTCATGTTTTTTAAGTAATAGGAATTAAAATTGCCCAATTTAAAAAATGTCCTTACCAGTCAATCAAGAGCACTTGTTCATTTCACGTATGTTGGTTACATCCACAGTCATTCAAAACCACTTATTTCTCCTGGCTGCAGGGCGTTTTTTTTTTTAATTGACATTACTTAAATTACATGTGATGTCATGGATACAGACTTTCTCCCTGAAGCCAAGTCTTCCCCTGCCCACCCCTCCTCTGGGATCTGCACCCTCTCAGTCCCAGCAGAGTAAGTCGTCCTTCGTCCTTCGGACCGGAGCCTCCCCCCACCAGCGGTTTTGAGCACAAAGACCTTTGAATCTGCTGTCAGAAGGAGTGTGTGTGTGTGGGTATGGGGGGACTGGGTGCAGTTGTTTCGGGAAACGCAGCTGTGGCCTACCCAAGTTAATCGACCTTTCTAGTTACCCCAAACCTGAAATCAGTGATGTTTCTTACTGCATCTTATGAGAAACTCTTTCTGTCTTAACCCAGCTGATACTAGTTCTTACTACAAATGGAATTTCTCAATGGTAGTCTTTTTTTCCCATTCTGTAATATTGAGGTGTTAACAGCTCCCCCTTGAGGCTGCCACAGGAGTCACAGCTGGTGACATCTGTGTGGCAGCCAGTGCCCATCCCTGCCCCCGCCCGAGCTCAGTGTGAAGCCTGGTCTCCTCCTATGACCTTTCAGGAGCTGCTTTTATTTTTCAAAGAGCTTTCTTTTCACTTGGTTTGATAATTTTGCTCAGAAACTTAGCACAAGGACCAGCTGCATAATTTGTGGGGCACAGTGCAAAAAATGGAAATGCAGGGCGCCATGTTAAAAATTTACTGAGTTCCAAAATTAAACCAAGAATGGGGCGCTCTAAATTGTGGACCTCGTGTGACTTCCCGGATGGCTGGTTACAAGGTTACAGGGTCAGTCACTCCTCTTGCCCCTGTGGTCTGTGTCGGGGTTTGCCTGAAGAGAGTGACAGGCAGTGTGACGTAAAGGGAAGCAGGTTTTGGGTCGGGGGCCCTGCATTCTGGCCTGAGCCTGGTCCTTGAAGCCTGTGGCCCTTCTGAGAGGGGCTGCTGCTGTCTGACCATCCCACGTTCATGACGCCAGCTCTTTCCCTTCCATGTGTAGAAATTCATTGAGTTTGAAGATGCCTTGGAACAAGAGAAGAAAGAGCTACAAATCCAGGTGGAACACTATGAGTTTCAGACCCGCCAGCTGGAACTGAAGGCCAAAAACTATGCAGATCAGAGTAAGTAGCCAGCCTGAGGGTCAAAGTTGCGCTTTTTGTTGTTTTCAGACCTGCCCCAGCCACGCAGGATGTTGTGAGCCTGTGATAAAAAGTGAGAAAACCCAGTGATAGCCTGGTTTTATTTCCACTGATTCCTTCAACTCTTACACTGCTATGTATTTCTGTAATCAGCCTCCAGTGCTTTGTGGAAATAAAGTAAATAATTAAAGCCTCTTTGACGGTGTGGCACTTTTGCACATACCGCAGTCTGACCCCAAATCACAAATCTGTGATCCTCGTGTGGTCCTTCGGGACCAAGCTCCGCAGCTGCCTGCCCACCCTGTGAGGCTCTTGTCTGCACCCCACTGAGGAAGGATTGCTGTATTGTGACCTGGAAGTTGGGCTTGATGATTCGACCCCCTGGAGTGACAGTTCCTAGAACCTGATTAATGTCCTCGTAGGAACGCCCTCCTCCTTGCAAGGAGGGGAAGAAAGGGGCTTTTGATTATTTTGGGGATAAGAACTATTCTTTTTAGAAGTCTTTGTTGAAATTATACTGTCCAAGTTAAAATGATCTGTGTGATTTGAGTTTTCTGTAGTTAGAGGTTTTGATGATAGAGACCTAGTTTGCTGCTTTACTTAGTCCCCTTGGATGGTGGGAGCTTTCATTTCCCTGAAAAGTTAAGATAAAATTGGGAAGAAAAATGGTTGGATGTTTTGGGTCTGTCCCTGTCCCAAACCAAGACTTAAAGGCCAGTACCCCACAGTGCGGTGGCGAGTTCCGGGCAGCCAGTGGGCTGTTGGCTGCATGTGTGTACAAACACGCTTGTATTTGCAAACTGGAAGCGAAGAAAAGGCACAACTTAGGCATGCACAGATAAACCCTTTCTGTAATCACACTGACCCCTTAATATTTGCCTTGCTTAGAATACTTTTCATAGTGAAACCTTTTCAGCTCTTCTTAGAAGGAAAACATGTAAGTGCCAAATTACAGATTGAAGTTGTTCACTTGGGCAGTGCCAGGAGCGAGAGCCAGGGGAGAGAGGAGGGCGAGCCTCGGGCGGCGGTCTGTACACCTGCCCCAGCAGAGAGGTCAGTAGAGGTCATGGGACTCTGACCCCTAAGTCCCCTCCAGGGACTTATGCACAGACAGGCAGCCCCTCCCAAGGCTGGAGCAGAGGCCTGGAGCCGGGGTCTTCCTCTGACAGCTTCTATGTGTGTTACGTGTCAGGGTCTGTAGGCACTTTGAGCACTTGCAGGGATGATGAAGCTGTTATTCTGCTTTGTGCAAAAACCTGTTGCTCCTCAAAGTTTGGTCCTCTGACCAGCAACATCAGCATCGCCTGGAGTATTAGAAATGCAGACTCTGAGGCCCTACCTGTTGGTAGGGCACGGCCTTGGCAGTGTAGCCTCCAAGGACACTGCTGGGAAAGCCGCACCAGGAACCATGGAACCGGAGAGCATAGGGACCGAGTGAGGTGTTGACTAGTGTCACTGTTCAGTCAGTTTACAGCAGTAGCCGGAAAGTGGGGCAGATGTGGAGGCTCGCACACCGAGGGCAGGGTGGGTGCTGAGAGGGCTGCCACATGAGTCCTGGGCCCATGGCTGTCATGTGTCCTGTCCCTGACTCTGCATATCAGCTGACCCCTCTTGGTGGGACTTCAAGGACAGAGTTGCAGTTTGAACAATGGACCACAGACAGAAGGTTTTCGAGTCCAGTGGCACGTTTGCCCTGTTGGTGAGATTTGGGGTGTGGTCACCAGCTGTCGCTGTAGCTCCCCAGTGAGGCTTCGGAGCAGTCAGGCGGCAGAACACATGCAGGCCAGAGGGGACCATCCTGTATGTCACAGGGGCTGCCAATGTAGGGGTGACACAGCTGCCAGCCTGAAGGTAGTGTAATCATGACTTGGTTTTTTTCGCCCTTGGTACACCCATGTAAGGGACACTTGTGTGTCTGTCACGTGTCTCAGATGTGGATATGCTTTGGCTCTTTACCACACCTTAGAGGTTACTCACTTATGAATTCTGCCTTTGTCCACAGCCACTTGCTCACTTCTGGTCTACACTTCACACATCCTGTGAGTTTTACCTGCATCTCTGAAGCTGCTAGCTAACTTAAGCTTAGGTAGTAATGCTTTGTGTGTTTTACCTGTCCTGTGCCTTTTTGTAGCAGAATTGAATAGTCTCAAATAATGCAGCACACATACAGTACGCACCCCAGGTCAAGTCAGAATCTGCATTCTAGCATCCCCAGGGCATTCTCTCCTGCTGATAACAACCGCCGAGCTTCAGACCCTGCAGTGGTCTGCACCAGGCTTGTCCCGGAGCCCTCTACCCTCCACTCAGTAAGCCTGGAGCAGTATGAATTGGGAGAGCTGGGTTGTGTGGTTGACAGACAGCTGTCATGTTTTCCAGTTTCCCGGCTGGAGGAGCGGGAATCGGAGATGAAGAAGGAGTACAATGCTTTGCACCAGCGACACACAGAGGTAGGTGCCCGGCCGTGACCTCCAGCCCAACAGGCTATCCTTGGAGCGAAACCACGAGAAAGCAGCCGCTGGGGCAGCTGCTGACCCGGGGTTGCCTCCTTGTCCTTTCTTTTCCTGGTGTCCTACTGCCAAGCCGGTAAGCTGTCAGCCTCGTGCTGGTCGGGCTCCATTTTGCTGAGCTCTGTCATTATTTCCATCAGAGCACAGCAAGTGGAGAACATTGCGAGTTAGAGAGGGGATGCAGACAGGCCTTGGTGAGCGGGCATTATTCATACAGAGGTGTCCTTCCCCACAGATGATACAGACCTACGTGGAGCACATTGAGAGGTCCAAGATGCAGCAAGTCGGGGGAAACAGCCAGACTGACAGCAGCCTGCCCGGGCGAAGGTAGGTGGGGCCAGGGCCTGCACAGCCCAGTGGTGCTTTGTCGCAGAGGAGGCCAGAGAGCTGCAGCCTCCTGACTCGGGAAGAGGGGTGTCTGGTCGGAGTGTGTGGCTTAAGCCAGGAACGTATGCTGAGATTTCTCCAGGCGCCAGAGTAGGGGTGAGGGAGCGTGGGTGGACCTCTGTTGGCCTGCATGGAGTCACGAATGCCCAGGGGGAATTGTGGACAGTTGATCCTAATACTTGCAGATTCTGTGTTTGTGAATTTGCCTACTCGCTAAAATTTATTTGTAGTCTCAGAATCAACACTTCCAGTGCGATTAGGTCATTTGCAGACACATACAGAGCGGTGAAAAGTTTGACTCACCCAATATACATGATGCCCACTAAGGTCAAATAAGGTACCGCTTCCTGCTTGTCCCAGCCTCATGAAGAGAAGCCCAGAGGATGGAGACGGAGGGTGGTTCGTTGTCGTGCAAGTCTCACTTAGTGGCCCCCGAATCCAAGAGCTGCAGTCCTGCTGCAGGGCGGGGCAGTGCCGGTGCCAGCAGGTTGAGAGGCCTTGGCTTGTCTGAGCTCAGGAGCTCAGTGCTGGTTTATTAGAGGAGTGGGGAGAAACCTGCAGAGGCCAGGCTCCTTCTCCATCTTCTGTGCCTCTGGGTCAGATAAAACCAGACCACAGTCCCCAAGGGAGCAGATTGTCAAAGATCTCCAGGGTGTTGACAGCTTCAGGGAGTTGGCCCGTGAGAGCCCAGAGTTATTGACATGGGCTGGGGAGGTTGGTACCAATGTTCGAAGTCTCCATCAGGCGGAAGGAGGCTGGGGAGGTAGGTACCAATGTTCGAAGTCTCCATCAGGCAGGATGATGGACCGAGATGGGCATCCCAGGCCCCACAGATTGCACTCAGCCATTGGCCCATTTCTAGCTGCGGCCCCTGGTTCCTGCAGGCAAAGGCTTACAGCCTCTAGTCAGGTCGCATTTAGTCCTTGTTGGCTACAAAAGGTTTTTTTTGTCCTGCATCCTTACGGGGCCATATCTATAAACCTCTAGGCTCAGATCCTTCCTCGTGGGCATCCTCAGTTATTCTGTGGGTCACTGTGGGCAAAGCTATTGCGTCCCTGTACTGGAGTCTTCAAATGTGAAAACAGAAATGCATATTTTGGGACTTCTAGTCAAGATGGCGACGTAGGGAGACATGGCTCACCTCTTTGCACAACTGCAACAAAATTACAACTAAAATATAGAACAACCATTGCTCAGAACTGACAGAAATTGAGTTGAATGGAAGTCTGACAACTATGGAATTAAAGAAACTGCATCCATCCAGAATGGTAGGAGGGGTGCAGGCGCGGAACAGGCTGGTCCCACATCCACGCACGGCTACAAAATCAGCAGGGGTTCCTCGGGAGTGAGTAGTTTCAGCCCCACACCAGGCCCCCAAGCCCAGGGTTTCAGTACCAGGAAGATAAGTCCCCACAATCTCCGGCTGCAAAAACCAGTGGGAATTGAGTCGGTGGAAGAAAGTGCTGGAGCCCCAAGCAGTTCCTCTTAAAGAACCCACACACGGACTCTTTTACTCAGACTCCCTCCCTCTGGGCTTCAGTGCCGGGGAGGAGGCTTGAAGGGCAATGGTGGTGTGCAGGGGGAGGCTGGAGTGTCTGGCATCAAGGCAAGCCAAGGCCATTGTCCCTTTTCTGGGCCCTTCTGCCACGGAGTCTCTGGATTGATGCTGTATCTAAGATTCCATCAACCTGGCTAACACTGTTTGACCCGCCTTGGAGATCTCCAGAGACTCCGCCTGTCTCAATGTATGGGCCCACCCAAGCTGCTTTTCCATATGAATGGGTGGTCATGGCTCATGTTTCACATCTTCCTAAATCCTCTCAAGCAGCAGCTGGCCTCAGTGAGCCTCAGGCCCAGAACCAGCAGCCTAGATTCACAGCCTAGCTTTGCCTGGAAATCTCCAGCACAAGTAGCAACCATCTCAGATTGCTTTGCAGCTCAGGCAGGGTGCCCTGGGAAAAACATAAGTGGGGGCTGATCTTGCCCTGCACCACCCAGGAAATCTCAGGGCCAGTGCACCCAGTGGACAGTTACAGACCATGTCAGAGCACCACATCCCTGCCCCTGCACAGCTGATCCTCCACAGAGGACAGAGGTTGGTGATCAGTGGTCACAGCCAGTTTTTGCAGCTGACTGGCCTGGGTAAATCCCTCCCATTGGTTCTGCCAACAGCAACCAAGGCTCAACTAGAAGAGTGAGTACTTAGCCCACATGAAGGGCGCACATTGAGTACCCAGCTTGGGTGATAGGAGAGGCTGTACCACTGGACCCTACAGGACACCTACTACATTAGGCCACAGTACCAAGACAGGGAGTCAGAGCAGCTCTACCTAATACATAGAAACAAACACAGGGAGGCTGCTGATAGGAGGAGACAAAGTAAATGAAAGGACAGTTCAAAACTCCAGAAAAATAACTAAACAAAATGGAGATAAGCAATCTATCAGATGCAGAGTTCCAAACACTGGTTATGAGGATGCTCAAGGAACTTAGTGAGGACCTCAGCAGCATAAAAAAGACCCAGTCAGAAATGAAGGAAACACTAATTGAAATAAAGAACAATTTACAGGGAAACAACAGTAGAGTAGGTGAAGCCAAGAATTAACTTCATTATGATCAATGATTTTGAACATAAGGAAGGAAAAAACAAGCAATCAGGACAAGAAGGAAAGAGAATACAAAAAAATGAGGATAGTGTAAGCAGTCTGTGGGACAACTTTAATCAATCCAACATTCGCTTCATAGGGGTGCCAGAAGAGAAAGAGCAAGAAATTGAAAATCTGTTTGAAAAAAATAATGAAAGAAAACTTCCCTAATTTGGTGAAGGAAATAGACATGCAAGTCCAGGAAGCACAGAGAGCCCCAAACCAGATGGACGCAAAGAGGCCCATCCAAGACACATCATCATTAAAATACCAAAGGTTAAAGATTAAGAGATGGGAGGTGGGTGTGGGAGAATGGGTGAGAGATGAGGGAATTAAGAAGTACGAATAGGTAGTTACAGAATAGCCATAGGGATACAAACTACAGTATAGGAAAGGGAGTAGCCAAGGAACTTATATGCATGACCTGTGGACATGAACAAGTGTCGGGGAATTGCCTGAGGAAATGGAGGTGCTGGGTGGAGGGGAACAGAGGGAAAAATCAGGACAGCTGTAATAGCATAACCAATAAAATGTAATTTATAAAAGAAAAAGTAAGAAATACATACAGTGTACACAAAGGCTTAGCAGGGCCCAGCAAGGGGGGGCGACAAGGGAGGAGTTGCATCTTGCAGCTCTTTGTGGGGAGTGGGATCTGCAGCTGCTGTAGGTGCTCCTACTGGAAATGCTCCTGCCGTAGAGAAGGGTATGGAAGCTGTTTCCAGCCTTGAGGCCATGTGAGAATTGAGGGATGTGGATCAAAGACTGTTAAACTGTAAAACTCTGCAGGTATTATTCCTGGGTCAGGTATATGTGAAAGTGGGGAATACAGCTCTCCAAGCTACCATTTCATGGCAGTTTTCTCCTGAGCACACTGTGAAATCCTTACTCTCGGTACTCAGCAGTTGCTGAGGGAATTTCCAAAACACTGCATTGGAATGCTATCCTGGAATCGGGGGTCTTCATGTTTTTGGGGGGGAAATTGGGCAGGGCAGTCTGAGCTGGGGCATCTCCGGTGAGTGCTGGGCACTGGGCCAGTTCCTGAGCTGCAGCATTGTAGAGCCTGAGGCTGTTTCCCCACCAGCTTTCTTCAAGGCAGGAGCCCCCCTGAAGGTCATGTAGTATTGGGCCCAGGGAGAGAGGTGCAGTTTTCCTGGGAGCCAGGGAGGTGTGACCTCTGCACTCAGGGCTTAGAGGCCATGAGCATTCAGGGTCCTAAGTCACAGTGGTCTGTACTCTGGGCCGCAGGGTTGCTACAGAGAGATGTCCTCAGAACCTCAGGATGATGTAGGCTCAGCCGAAAGCAGAAGCTGCCCACACTCCGTACCTGGGTCCCGAGGGTCCCGGTCTTCATCAGGGACTGAGTCCGACCTCTGATTCCTCCTCTGCATGGAAGAGGCTCCGTGACTGCAGGATGGGCTGTGCTTTCTGTGGGAGTCCCCATGTGTGGTGGAGGCAGGACCGTGTCTGGGAACCTGCCATCACTTTGCGTCATGTGGCAGAGTATGGATGAGTGCAGCGTTGGCTCCTCTGGTTTCCTTGCGTCTCGGAGTTACACTTCAGCCCCCGTGGCAGGCAGGCCTGTGGGGAGTTGGCATCTTCTTTTCCCAGAGCAGCCCCTGGCCCTGTGGCAGGCACTGTCTTTGTGGTCATGCCTCCTGGACCTGCATGAGGTGGCTCACAGGGTCCCCTCTGAGGCCCCTCAGCAGCTCTTGAAGACTCTGTGTTGGATTTCCTCCTCCCCAGGGAATGAGAATAGGCTGGTCATAAGAAACCCGCCAACCTGTTTTATAAGGGGCGGGTCTGTGGGTCTTTTCTCTCCGTGCCAGCAAGTCCAGATCCTGCTTCCTGCCCCTGGCCATTTGTAGCCTCTGGTGAGCGGGGCCTTTGGAGCCCAGAGTAGAGAGCAGTGCCTGTTGGGGGTGGTGCTGGGCAGGGACTTTCTCTACACCAAGCCCACAGCAGCTCCTTCACTTGTAAAACAGACCCCCTGGCTGTCCAGGAGTGCTTGGGGCTCTGGTCCAGCTTTCTGTAAACCTCGCCCCCAATCTGATCCCGCCAGAAAGGGCTGCCTGGGGCCCTGGTGTGCGCATGGTGTCAGGTGTTGCCATCGTCCCCAGGCCCTCGGTGCGCTTGGTTAATAGACTTTCCCGACCCAGAGTTGCCACCTTGTCGGAGAGATGCCTGCTAGAGGAAGAAGGTGCCTGGGGCTGCCAGCCACAATCCTCCTGAAGGAGGTCCCCAGCCGAAAGACGAGCATGCTCCTGTGGGGTAGTGGCTGGAACAGCACTTGTGTGGGAAGCAGAGCACAGGAAATGGGGGTGGGGCTCAGTGTATTCGGGTACCCTCACTGCCCGGCCAGCCGGCTGGAGGCATTTAGCTTCATCGGCAGCCCACGTTGGTTGTGCCGTGGTTGCTGCAGCAGTTGTTGGGGTTCTTGCCATCCCTGCAGCCATTCCTCCAGGCCCCAGACACTCGCTGGGAGCGAGATGTTCTGAGGGCCACCGTGTACGTCTGACTCTGCCCCTGGACCGGTTTCCAGGTGAACAGACGTGGATGGCCATCTCTGCCTCACGTTTTCACAAGGAACACTCACGGACATAGAGAAAGCGTGAGCTTTCTGTCACTGTGCTGACCACTGGCTCTGTGGGTCTCACGGGGGTCAGACACTCCTTTGTGACCCATGCTACTACATTGGTGGCTAAGGGGGAGGCCCTGCCTGTCATCCTGGACCACTCTGCTCTGCGGTGCAGCCTCTCCTGCCTCAACTCGGGATCTTTGGGGGACACATGTGTGTCCACCCAGGTTCTTCACTCAGGATCTCTAGCCCCCTCCATGAGGGCCCATCTGTAGTGCTAGGGAGACTCTAGCTGCCGCTGACCCCGACAGGCGTTTTCCTTCACTCCTGGCTTGGTTTCTGGAATTGTGTGTCTCTAGAGCAAAAATCGCTGTGTGCTTCAAACACTCGGTTCGGTCCATGAACACGTGTGGCTGTGCACTCCATCCCTGCATGCCCATGTGTACATGTGTGTTGAGCCACCTGGAGAGCACACTTGCCCACCGCCCTGTGCTGAGTACGTGTGTGACCTGCTGACCTGCTGCACAGGCCTCGTTGGGGACCTTTCATCCAAGCTAAGAGGGTCACGTGTCTGTGTGTTGTACGTCTGTTGTGTATCTGTCATGCGTCAGTATTTGCATGTTTCAGCATCTGTCTCGAGCGTGGAGTGGGGCGCCCGCCTGTGTCGTTGCACACGTACTCTCTGTGTGAGCACATGTGCTTCGGGATGTGCCCTCTAATGCTGTCTTCTTGTCTTGCTCTCTGTGCTGTCACTGCCGTTCGCTGGTCCTGTGTGTGTCGCTGTCCACAGTCCTCGTCAGTCGTGGAGGAAAAGGTAAAGCCTGCGCAGCGTTCGCGCCATCGTTCACGGTGCTTGCGGGCCTTCGGGGCTGGGAAGGTTAGGACTCCAGTGGTTCGTAATTACAAGCACAGGAGGTTTCTGAGGCCACTTGACACGTTTCCTGCAGCATTGTTACAGGCCACCGGCTCTCGATGGGGCATTTTCAGGGTCACGACACTGAGGAGGCGGCAGGCTGGCCCAAGTTCCCCAAGATAGCCCCAGAGTAGACGCTGGTACAGGGACTCCGCTCAGCAAATGTCCACCCGCACACAGCTGGGGCCGTGCATCCGAAGCTCAAGGCTGGCACGGCCCTGTGGGCAGCGGGTCGGGGGGAGACCTTGTGCTGTGGTGTCAGACAACCTAGCTTAGTCACTTAGAGCCCTGGACCCAGAGCCAGGGGCATGACCGTGACCCCCCAGGCAGCATGACCTTTGCAGATAGCATGACCCCCTTGGGCTGCAGCCTCTGAAGGGGACGAGCATAGGTGTCCCCTGAGGGAGCTGCAGGGATGTAATAAGAGGACGCACTGGCCGAGCCTCAGGCAGAGCTCGGGGCCGTCAGTCAGCAATGCACAGTGAGTGCTAACGGGCCCAGAGAATAGGCCCATCTGCGATTCTGTGGGGACAACAAAGTGATGGCCAGACGGGATTCCTGGTGATGGTTTCTGTTGGGGGACGGGGGCCTGGCTCTCTCCGGGTGTGGTGTGTGTCTGCGCACAGAGCTGTGGGAGCAGGGTACGGACAAGTGTTCCCTGTCCTTTGAGAATGCCACACTCTGCCCCTGCCATTATCCTGTAGCATCTGGTGACAGCTGGGATTGACTTGTCTGGGAACAAGGGACCCATTGTGTGCATTTCACCCAAGGTCAGAGCCGTCCAGGAGAGGGGCTCCCCGTTCAGCACTGGTAGCCCCAAGGAGGAAAAGTGAGCAAAGGACAGGCTGGGAGCCCCGAGGGAGCCGATGGAAGTTGCAGCGTGTCCTCACCTGGCCCCTCCTCCAGGGACCTGCTGAGCACGTGGCAGGGGCTGCCCTCCCAGATGCCTCTGTCTTTGCGGGCTGTCAGAGCCCGAGTGAGCGGTGAGCCGTGGGCCACTGATGTCTGGATGAAGCTGCAGACTCAGAGCTTTCCAACTTGATGTCTTTCTTAGGGTCTGAGTTTCTTCAACTTTTTTTTTTTTTAAGATTTTATTTTTATTTATTTTTAGAGAGAGGGGAAGGGAGGGAGACAGAGAGGGAGAGAAACAGCAATGTATGGTTGCCTCTTACATGGCCCTCACGGGGACCTGGCCTGCAATCCAGGCATGTGCCCTGACTGGGAATCGAACTGGGACCCTTTGGTTCCCAGCCCGCGCTCAATCCACTGCGCTACACCAGCCAGGAGTTTCTTCAACTTTTAATTGACATGTCTGAGAAAGCGCCCTCTGTCACAGGTGCTGAGGGCTGTGTGAGGCACTTCCTGAGGCCTAGGCCCTGAGCGCACCCCTCTGCATGGCTCCCTCAGGCATCAGTAGTCCCAGCGCCGTGGGCGCCCACTGCTCCTCTGGTTCCGTCCCTGCCACAGACTCGCTCCCATGATGGGTGCCCGTGGGCCCAGGGACCCTGCTCTGCAGGAGGCAGCATCTTCCTGAACAGGACAGAGGAGCTGGCCCCAGAGAGGCTAAAGCAGGACTTGACTCACAGGTTTCGTGTTTCATCCTGTGTGGCAGCCCCAGCTAGAGAGACCCCTTCCCAAAGCTGGACTTCTTGAGGCCGTCTGCCCGGCCACAGTCAGCTCTGGTCAGCAGGGGTTGCTCTGCTCCCCCTCTTCATCACCTGCGTCCACCAAGCAGCACAAGGAAACCCATTATCTCTCTCCAGAATATTCTAGCCTCTGCACCCAGCTCCTTGGAACCCCTGAAGAGGCCCCCAGCACCCCGTCCACCCTCCTCTCTGGGGCTGAGCTCTGAGGATGACAGGTGTGAGGGGCTGTAACGTTTGGCCAGAGCAGTTCCGGTCAGCGCGGGCCCTGGAGACGATGATCCCTGCCATGCAGTATGTCTGCTCTGGGGTGGAGTGGGAGCTGGCCTTGACTCTGCCGCCTCGTCCCCGATTTGCCCTCACTGGCACTAAGGTCCACGAGCGTCTTCTCAGGGACGAGCCCAGGTCTAGGCTACCGGACAGCCCCGGTCTCCGAGCACAGCTGGGAAAGAGCCACTCTCTGGTGTCGGCGCTCCATGACAACGAGAACAGGGCGCAGGACCAGAGAAGGGGCTGCAGAGGGGGTGACCCCCGCACAAGGGCAGGGCTCTCTCACTCCATACTCTGTTCAAACATTTTTTTAAGGCGTGGGGACAGGGGCCAAGAAGGGTAGAGGCAAGTAACAGAATGGAAGCAACGAGAGCTGACTTTTTCTGCCTGGCTCCACGTAACAGCCGTCACTCGGAGGAGCCGGCTGGTGCTGGCCCCTTGCCGGTACTGTTGCGGGTGTCTCCGCTTACACAGCAGGTGTCTGTTTAAAAATCAAAACTAAAAATGATACATCACAACGTAGCAGACAGGGAAGTGTTACTTGGGATCATAGTGAAGCAGAGATTCCCCTGAACGTGCAGATGCCTTTGGTTAGAGTGGCCGTACGTAGGAGGGCTCGGGAGGCTTCCCAAAGGCCCTGCCCGCACAGCAGCTGACCTCTCCCCGGAGCCAGGCGAGGGCCGTCGTGTAGAACAGCGCTGTCCTCCAAGTAGGCATCCGAGTGTGCAGAGTGTTCAGTTCTTTCATGAGCCACCGTCTGACCATCCGCTTCCTGTCCTCTTCCTCACATTTCAGCAGGAAGGAGCGCCCCACCTCTCTGAATGTCTTCCCCCTGACCGACGGCATGGTACGTGCACAGATGGGGGGCAAGCTCGTGCCTTCGGGGGACCACTGGCACCTGAGTGACCTCGGCCAGCTGCAGTTCAGCTCCACCTACCAGGTTTTGTAGCCGTGCTGTGGAGTGAGGGTCTTCTCCCTGTCGCCCCATGTCCATTCAGGAGGCCCAGCCTTTGCATACAACCCTTTGCAGCTTTTCCTCGGTTAGTGGGACCCCTCCCTGAGGTGCGGCAACAGTGGAGAAACTGGACCAGCTCGGGAGGGCGTAGTCTTGCATTGGCACCTGTTAGTCCAGCCTCACCCCCTCTGCAGTTAGGGCTTGCCCATTTAGGACTGGGCTTAGCGACTGTCCCCCAAATAAACCCCGAAGTACTAGCCTCGCGGCCAGACCGGGTGCTAGCCCAGAGTGTTCTGTGCTTCTGGTGTCTGAGGTTTGCTCAGGCCAGGAGGCAGCTTCTCTTCTCTGGGCTGTTCTCACTCGCCTGTACATGCTAATGGCTTCTGGGTCTCTGAGTTTGAGAAGGCGACATCCTGGGTGTGCACCTGGAATGGGGGGCCCTGGGGAAGCCAAGGGCAGGAACTTTCCCTGGTCACTTGCAGCCAGTTTTGGTCTATGAGCTCAGCTTGTCTGGCGGAGGCAGACTGTGGCAGGACAGGAGACTGAGCCCTTGCCAGGTAAGGATGCCACCCTCGGGGGTGGAGGAGGTGACCCTGGGACTGGTGGATCTCCTGTAGAGGCTATTGGAAGACGCCTGCAGGAGGCAAAGGGCCTCGGCATCTGGGCGGGGTTGGGCTATGGACATGGGGCCCAGGTGTCCCGGAAATTTCCTTTCTGCTGTAGCTCCTTGCTCACTGTCCTCCCCTCTCAGGGTCTGGCTTGCCTGCAGGAGGTAGCTGCAAGCTGTGACTCCAGTGGCTTCTGCTTTTGTTCCAGGGAGTGAGCGTGTCTCTGTGGCATTTGACCCAGGCGCTCACCTGCCGGTTATGGGCTACCCTGCCAGTGGGCGGGGGCTGGGCAGAAGGGCATGGGCCTGTGGGGTCCCAGCTCTCCCCACCGTTCAGGCCAGGCTTGTCCATTTAAGCTGGCTGCTCACACTCACTCTCTCTTGGACAAAATCTGAACCTGTAGCCGGGGCTTCCCTGGGAGCTCTGGAAGAAGCCGCATGAGCCTCAGAAAGTCTTCGGGCCCCTCTTGCTCGCTCTAGCCTCCTGGACTGTCGTTTCCCCCGCCTGTGTCTGAGCCGCTTTTTCCCATGACGTCCTCTCTCTCTCACCATGTCGTCTGACGCAGTCTTTCTCTTAATAAATTGCAGTGTTTTATGTTTTAGTTCTTAGATGTGTTTTATTTGATTTTCTTTTTTTAAACAATTATTTAAGTTCTTTTAACTTCATGCTCTAGGTTTTAAGGTTTTTCTAATTTCTTAATTTTTTTTTTATTGTTTTTGTTTTGTTTTTTGTTTTTATGTACTGTATTTTCAGTGTTTTAACCAAACAGTTGTGGCTACTGTCATGGTGAGGAAAGACCGCTAAGAGTTTGGGTTCTTTGCGTTTGGAGGTCACTGCTACACGTTGATGTTTAGGAGGTTGAGAGGTTTGCCTTTAGGTAAGTGGTGGCCAGGGGGCGTGTCCATGGGTAAGTGGTGGACCGTAGCGTCACGGAGAGCCAAGGGAGCTTGGGGGTATCCTGGTTATGTCGCAGAATTTCCTGCAGTGATTACCACGGTCAAGGACACCCATGGAAAATCCACAGACACAAGTTTCAGGGTCAGAGGTAGGCTGGGAAACGGGGCTGATGAGGAACAGAGGGTGTGGTCCTCTGAGAGGGCCCCGCACCTAACCTCCCCTGGTGCACCCGGAATTCCCAGGCGTACGGTCCCCTGTCCCCTTGTCCCCTCAACTGCCAGCACGGGACCAGGCGGCAGCAGAGTGCCCCCTCCCGCAGGACGCCCAGGGGCCTCTGGTGTTCAGAGTGACAGGACACTCAGGGAGCCATCACAGAGGCTTTCAGTGTGCGCTGGTGCTGTGGAAAGGAAAGGGCTTTTCCTTCTCAGGTTAGCGCTCAGCGGTGGGACCCGCACCCAAACTGAAATGTTTAGACAGAGGCGCTTCTAGGGAGCGAGGGACAGGCTATAAAGCAGGTCTTCTTTCTGCAGGGCAGCAGTCCAGGGCCATGGGGCCGGCCTGTGCTCTGTGGGGTGCCGAGCGGCACCCTCAGGCCCATCCACTCCATGCCAAGAACACGTACACTCCCAGATGTGATAGCCACTCCAGACATCACAGGCGTCACTTGGGGACACGGCCTCCCAGGTCAAGAACCCCTCCCTAGAAGAGGATATGGAATTGTAAGACGCCTGGTAGAGAAGTCTCAGGAGCCTGTTAGATGAAGCCAGAACTCACTCACTCTCCCAGAGAGAGGCAGTGTCCTGCCCTGGGCCTGGCTTTGACCCACTGGTCAGGAAAAGATAGGTCTCAGAAGTCTCCCAACCAGTTCTGGTCCCGGATCCCATAGAGGTCAGCCCTTCCAGTTACAGGCGGGAATGGGTTGGTCCCAGCATTCATCCAGCTTTATGGAGAGGACGGAGCACCCCCCTCATCAGCCCCTCCCCTGTTAGAAAGTTTCCCTGGAAGTGTGCCCTCTGGGGAAACCGTGTGACAAGGCACTGCACGGTGACTGGGGTGTGCACCGTGAGCCACTTCTCAGCGGCACCCCCACCCCTTAGCCCCTCCTGAGACTGTGCTCCTTCTCAGCACCCCACGAAAGGGGACAGGCGCCGAGGGGAACTGCCACCCACAGGCTGTGGAGAGGCGCTGAGGCCCCTGCTCAGGGGTGACTCGGTTATCAACATTAGTTAACAGAGGAGTGGGAGCTATTTTTGTTGCGATTGTCCGGCAGTTCCATCGGGAAGGACCGCGGGAGAAGGTGTGTGTTTCACATCCCAGACTTGGTCAAGTAGCATGTGTTTTCTCCATGAAATTCTCTAGGTTCACTAATGATTGTAGTTTTTAATAATCTGGTTTTTTTTCACTCCTAGAATATTTTGAGGATGCCCCACTCTGCAGAAGTGGAGTTTCAGCTTGTTTGTGTTTACGTAGACGTGTAGAGTAGACATTGGTCCGGCCGAGCTGTGGAGGTTGAGCATGGCATGTCCCCTGGTGTCTCTGTTTGGGAGGCCACGATGGGCGGGGCGAGAGAGGTGCACGCCCCTTCGCAGCTCCTGACTGGCCAGGGCGGGGAGCAGGGCGCAGCGGTGGGTGGGAGCGCCAGCCAGTGCCGAGTGGAGAGCGGTGACTGGACCAGAGGGCCTCCTCCCTGGCCCCGTTAGTAGAGCCCTCTGCCCACCCTGGACCGCAGCTTGTGTCTGACCCCCACCCCCACCCCACCCCCGCTGGCTGCAAAGGGTTGCCTGCCATATCTGTGTAGCTCCATGTCCATCACACACGGCATCATCGGGGAGCGTGAAAGCCCTGTCTGAACCATTCAAATAAGGTGGCAGCTGCCTCTGGAAAGCCAGAGGCACTGGCTGGATGAGCCAAGCGATGAGGCCATGAGGAATCAGCCCACCGGGAGAGAGGGGTCCACCTGTCCCTTCCCGTGCGGATGCTGTTTTATTATGGTCAAGTGGCAAAGAAGCCGAGCGAGGGGCTCTCATCCAGAGCCCCGGGGGCAGTGACCCACACAACAAGCTTCCCCTCTTCCTGTGTTCGGCCCTAGTGCCCGCACGATGAGATGTCCGAGTCAGGCCAGTCCTCAGCGGCCGCCACGCCCAGCACCACGGGCACCAAGTCCAACACGCCCACATCCTCGGTGCCCTCGGCTGCAGTCACACCCCTCAACGAGAGCCTGCAGCCCCTGGGGGACTACGGCACCGGCTCCAAGAACAGCAAGCGGGCCCGGGAAAAGCGCAACAGCCGCAACATGGAGGTTCAGGTCACGCAGGAGATGCGAAATGTCAGCATAGGTACTGCGACCCTCAGGTGCTCCCCGGGCTGGGCTGTGTGGGGGGTGGGCAGCACCCATCCACTTGCTACCTGCTCCTTTGCCCTCCCTACCCTCTTGTCCAGGGAGATTTCTCTTCCTCCCATAGATTAGTTTTGGTACATGTATCACCCCGCTCGGACTGCCATAATAAACGCTGCAAACTGGGCACTCTACACCGTAGACATTTATTTCTCCCGGTTCTGGAGGCCAGAAGTTGGAGATCGGGGTGTCAGCAGGGCTGGTTTCTCCTGAGGCTTCTCTCCTTGATGCGTAGATGCCTTCTCCTCCCTGTGTCCATACATGGCCATCCCTGTGTGTGCCTACGTCCTAATGCCCACGTTTCATAAGAACAGAGTCAGATGGGATCAGGGCCCACCCACGTGGCCCCACTTACCTCGATCATCTCTTTAAAGCCCCTCTCACCAAATACAGTCGCATTCTGCGGCTACGGCTTCAACCTGTGAATTTGGGGGATGCAACTCAGCATCTGAAAGTGGACCACCATCATCCATAGAAAAGGGTGGGGAAAAACTAGGGCATTTGTCCTGTTCAGATGAGATCATGAGAAGGAGGCAGTTTTGGGGGACACCAGCCTCGGAAAACCCCTTTTTTTAAAGATTTTTTATTTATTTACTTACTTTTATTTAGAGAAAAGGGAAGGGAAAGAGAAAGAGAAGGAGAGAAACATCGATATGTGAGAGATACACTGATTGGTTGCCTCTTGCACGCCTCCAGCTGGGGACCTGGCCTGCAGCCGAGGCATGTGCCCCGACTGGGAATTGAACTGGTGACCTTTTGGTTCACAGGCCAGTACTCAATCCACTGAGCCACACCAACCAGGGTGGAAAAACCCTTTCTTGATAGTCTCTGCCTAGCAGTAGTCTTCAGGGGTCTCTAGACAGCGGGCAAAAAGACAACCATGAGTAATGGGTGCACTGCTGGACACCCTCCTGACCTCGGTCCTATCTGTCCCCCAGGCATGGGCAGCAGTGATGAGTGGTCTGATGTTCAAGACATTATTGACTCCACCCCAGAGCTGGACATGAGTCGGGAGCCCCGCCTAGACCGCACTGGCAACAGGTACTCACTGGGTCCAGGGCCCAGGTCCTGGTCAGTCCAGCACTCACCTCAGGAGTCCGTGCCTTTGGTGAGGGTGCCCCGGCAGCCTCTCACAGTGGGAGGATGTCTGGGGCACAGCCCCCGTCCCCCCCGCGCCTGCACCTGCACCTGTACAAGCATCGTTGGCATTGAGTGCCTATGGAGGGTGTTGGAGAGTCTCCATACTTGGCCATAGATGTCACGCACTCACTGCCATTCCCTGCTGCGTGTCCTCACAGCCCAACCCAGGGGATCGTCAACAAGGCTTTTGGCATCAACACTGACTCCCTGTACCACGAGCTGTCGACTGCGGGGTCCGAGGTCATCGGGGATGTGGATGAAGGGGCCGACCTCCTAGGTAAACCTGAGCTGTCTCGTGACCCTAGGGCCCTGGGGCTGTTGGTTTGTCTGTAATAAAAGCAAAGTCCTGTGAGCTGTGAGCTAGGAACTTTGTTTTTACAGTTTTGACACATAATTCACATACCATAGAACTCAGAGTTGTGCCACTATGTAGTTTCAGACATGTGTTCACCCAGAAAGAAACCCATGCCAGTTAGCACTCAGGCTGAAACACCACCCCTCCCACCCCCGCCCCCAAGGCAGTCCACTTACTAACTAGGAATGTGTTGGGTGGTGGCTCCTGCCGGCTCCTCTACTCTGAAAGGAAAATGCCCAGACAAGCTCAGTGCTCCTCCATGCCCTCAGCACCTCCCGTCTCCCCCAGGGCTCCCTGCGTCTGGGTCCCATGTGGGTACAGAGCTGGTGGCTCAACACAGACTTGCTCTCGGCCGTCCCTTCCATCCTGGGGCAGCTGCCGGGTAGCTGCTGGTGGCCAGGAACTGCTCATATGGCTTCCAGAACAGGCTGGGGCCCTCGGGCAGGAAGTCAGAAGTGTCACCTCAGGAGACTCTCAGTGGGGCTCAAACCTCCTGCCCCGACCATGTGTCCATGTGTCCCTCCACCCCAACCCCTGCAGACCCCTAACGCCAACCATCTGTCCAGAGCCTGAGTCTTGAGAAGCAGCCTTGTCCCCAAATCCATGCTGTTGGAAGAGCTCTAGGACCTCAGGGACTGCACCTCAGTGCGTCCTCCCTACTTAGCCCCCCGGGTACGGTGGGCCGCAGGGGCAGAGTACGTCCGTTTCTGGGGAACAGTGGTTCTCCTTGTCCTCTCTCCACACCCAGTTCCACTGAAACGGCGCACAGGGGAAGGGCCTCTCTGTCCTCGTCACTCGAGAGGGAGCAGCCTCTGGTACTGCGACCATCAGGTGCACCCTCAACTGTGCACGCGGCAAGTTGGGGTGGAAACTGTTTTACTTCCAGAATCTTTGAGGGCTGCCTTCTGACCTTAGGATCTGTATTTGGTTTTCTGCCCAAGGAGACGGAGCTGTCTCACATTGAAGAGGTTTTATTGCTAGTCTTTCTGTGGATGTCACTTCACTGATGAACATCGACGTTCCAAAGTGTGTCTGGGCTCCCACGCTCAGCACTTCC
>PVJI01013133.1:0-48872 GCA_004026765.1 Micronycteris hirsuta | reverse complement strand
GGCACATGCAAAGGCCCAGGGGTGAGTCAGTGAGAACCCGTGGGCAAATTGGCAGGAGCTAGAGATATTCCACTATGGCCAGGATTTTACTTTTCACCATGAGCAAATACCAGTATGAGGATGGTAATGATAATACATTACTGATGTTGACAGTAATTGCTGATGCTGGAAAAGTAAACATTAAAGAAAAAACTTTAATATAGAGTAATTTTACAAAAGTAATACTAATTATAGCTGTTTATAATAGTTTTTTATAATGTACCTAGTTATAATGTAGCAGAACATATATGTCGAGAATCACACTCACAGATCTGAAAGGGACCTTGCGGGTTACTGAAGTCAATGCCTCCTTTTCCATGTGAAGCAAATGAGGCTAGGTTGTATTTAGTGGCAGTCTCAAGGTTGGCTGCTGGACCAGAGCGAGGGTGCTGGATTAATAAAAATGTGCTCCATTAACTTAGTAGTAGTGTAAGTTTGTTACCATCATAAACTCTACATTTACACTTATTTTCAAGAAGTGGTATTTATGAGGCATGGTTGTTCACTCTCAATTATTCTTTTTCTTCCACTAAAGTCTCCAAGCACCAGGGTTATGAAGGAATGATCAACTGCAGAGCCCACTGTGCGTGGAGTTGCCCCCCGTTCAGCGCTGTGCAGGTGAATTTCTATAGCTGAGGTGCTTCCACGAAGTTTGCGGTGAGAATGTGGACCGTGAGTTATCAAATGAATCTGTGTAAGTACAGAACAGTGAGAAGCTATAAAATGCAATTTTGAAATTCGTCCATTTGTAACAGTGAAAGCCAGTGTTTGCATTATGTAAACATGTTGGCAGATGGACTACAATGTGTTTCAAACAGGACTCACCCTAACAGAGAATAAGATTAACCATTTATTGAAATAGTAAAGATCTCACTAGAGCAGAGCAAATGGAAATAAATCTCAGGAGAAACCAAATGGGGTATTATGTGGGCCAGTACCACAAGTTAATCCTCCCCCTTAACAATTCCCAAATGCAAATGGCAAGTTGTTTTAAGGCAGAGTCTAATCTCTTTTGCATCTGTTCTCTAAAGCCTAGTGTTAGACAGATATTTCTCTGCAGAGCTGGCTTCCAAACAGGTTCAGGAACATGCAAATCTAGCACTAGAATTAAATCAAAGAAATCTGAAATTTGACAGTTATTTTCTCCATGTTTGTATTTCTGATTCAACTTCCCGAGTGGAGGAAGCAGGGCAGCACCTTCTGCACAGAGCTGCACATTATCACCAGCAGACAGTCTTACATGTTATCGAAACTCCTTTCCTCAGTCAGAGTGTATCTAGAAAGAAGGACACAGATCCTGAGATACCAAATACCTGAGTATCAGATCCCTCTCCTCGACTAACCACGCACCACACTGTGAAGCCCCACAGTCGGGAGTAATGTGCATGAGATGGAGCAAGACAAGAGGAATATTTAACGTTTCATTGCTAAATGGGATATTGCCCCAAATCCCAATTCCGTTTCCCCCCTCAAAATAAGGCTGAGCCTTGTGAAAAGTTCTCATTGCTTTGATAGAGATGCTTTTTACCTAAAATCAAATTTCTTTAAAAAATTTTACTTCTGAAACTCACCCTGAATCCTGGCTCTTTACATTCCAACTGTACGGAGGAGCTGGCCTAGAAAGAGGAAAGCAGTAGCAAAAGAGAAGACCAAAGAATGGCAGAGGAGCTAGGGCTTGTCTCAAGTGTTATTTTCTTGTGAGATACCAGAGCTCTCCCCTTCTGGAACGAAGGACATTCACAGAGGTGCGATGAAGCATTTGTCCTCACACAGGCTTCTTTAAGCACTTTGGTCAAGAAAGCATCCTTAGTCCCTAACCAAAATTACCTGCAGGGCAAGAAGCAGAGAGAATCCTTGATCCCTCTCTCCTCAAGACTACTTGAATACAAGATGTGATCAGCAAGAGAGGAACTAGTGGTTTTCAAAATTTCTGACATGCTTAGGCTTACATAAACACGCCAGCATGGCTCAGCATCTGATGTGGGGGCCTGTGGACCAGCCTTCCTGTGTGAAACCAGAGTCACACGTCCACAGTGAGTCAGGGTTGGAAGAGACCCTGGAGGGTAATCCAGTTTAGGATGTGCTTGGGTGCCTTTTGCCTATTCTTGCTAGTTGGTATCATTCCTCCTTGAGTACTTCTTACAGAGTGAATGAAGAGAGGAAAGATGGATGTCAAAGAACATGTATTAACTGGTACTACGTAGCAGGCTTTGTGCTGGAATTTACCCATATTTTACCATTTAAAACTAGCATCCATTCCTGTGAGTTATTATTCAATAAGACTCAACATTAAAAAAAAAAAAAAAACTCAACTCTCCGAGAGGTACCGGTATGAGCAGTCATGCCAGGACTAGATGGCCAGTCTCTCTGGACTCACACACAGCGACTTTACAGTTTAGTCTATGGAACCTCAGTTATTTGGCACATTTAAAGGTATTATTAAAAAGAGGAATGAAGCAGTTTTGTGAAACAGTGAGGTGAACAATTTGAATATATTCTTCTTACTGCAAGAATTCAGTCTTTAATATGTTGATGTCCTCTGTGTTTCTCCCATGTGACATAAATATTGAACATTTATTGACTATATAATATTCACAGCAGCCCTGTAATTGCGTGGCATTAACCCATTTTACATATGCACCAACAGAAGTTCATTAACTCGCATAGACTCACCCATGGCTGACGGTGAAGCTGTGATTTTGAGTCTGGAGAGTGCCACCCAGGAGTCTGACCTCTGACCACTGCATTCTCCTGGCTCTCCCTGTGGCATTCTCTGCGCCCTGCCTTAGCTTGCGTACCACAAGCACAGTGCCCGGTGCAATTCCAGAGAAAAACCTGAGGGGCCGGAAATACCAGTGTGTTTAATAATACCCATATAGGCTAGCAGACACTGTGTGATCAATACCCATTATTTAATATTTTATCAAGTAGCTAACCATTTTGGACATAAATCATGTTGCTACTTATATTTTTAGAAGACAGCAAAAGTTATCACAGTAAATATTAAAAGGAGAAAGTTTCATGAAAATGATTATTTATGGAAGCAAATATTTCACTAGTAGCCTATTCTTTCTCCTATGATTAAGAACTTTCAGCCCTGGCTGGTATAGCTCAGTGGATTGAGCACAGGCCTGCGAACCAAAGGGTCTCTGGTTTGATTCCCAGTCAGGGCACATGCGTGGGTTGCAGGCCAGATCCTCAATAGGGAGCAGGCAAGAGGCAACCACACATTGATGTTTCTCTCCCTCTCTTTCTCCTTCCCTTCCCCTCTTTCTAAAAGTAAATAAAATCTTTTAAAAAACTTTTAATTTTAATATAAGTGGAGGAAAGCACTGATGTAATTGGAATGTTTAAAAGGTTTTTTTTATAAAAAAGGGTTACAAGTTCATTTTAAAAAGTTAAAAATAAGCATTTCTACTTTTATAATCTGAAGATACTCTTTCAAATCTACTTTTATTTAAAACATAACAAATATTATTATAGCAATGCTTATATATCTATGAAGTTGGTATTTTGTCTCTGTCGTGTAGATGAGATACAAGGCCAAAGACTTCTTTCTTTTGTTTTTTAAAATATTAAGAGGAATTGCTGAGAATCAAACCCATATCTCTTTGGGGGAACTCTTTGTCTACCTAAGGAAAGTTGATGTCATAAACTAATAAAAATGGGTATGGACAGAAGTGTGTGTGTGTGTGTGTGTGTGTGTGTGTGTAAAACAGCATATGGAGTAGGTTTGTGAGTGGAAAGTGCTAAACTTTCATTCTCAGTACAGTGTATTTGTGGTTTCTATGAAATTTACTGGTGGAGATATTTGGTGGGTAGTCAAAATGAGCATCTGGATTTAGAGGATGTGGGGAGAGTCATCAGCTAGGATGGTGGTTAAAAACCATACGTTCAGTTGCACCATGAGAAGTGAAGAAAGGGGAATGAAAATCTGACTCTAACAAGAAAGAATTCATCAGAATTCATACTTTCATATGGAATTATTGACAGGTGATGAATGTAGCTAGTACACAATGACAAGTTTCTTACAGTATGCAATTCATGCTACATGAATACATTACATAATTCTTTTATGCATAATAAAATGCACTAGGGAAAGAAAGCATGGGAATTTTATGCTGACATCCAGTAAATATTCCATAGAACCATAATATCTTTAATTTCTTTGCAACAAATGCAATCAATCTTATATAATCATTATAAGAACGTAGGTCTACTTACATCAACCATGAACAGGAAACATGACTTTTTTTTAAAATTTCCTACGAACACTGGAGTGAGGTGAACCAAAAGAAACAGGAACCCATCTTATGATATTTTTAGTGTTAAATGCAAATGATAAAATAATAGCAGAACCTTTACTTGAGTCTACTCTAATCTCAACAGAGCAGCCAGAATGACTCCTTAAAACTTGTCAGATTTTCTCTCTCATCTTACATCCTTTAGTGGCTCTTCCAGCTTTATCTACAATAAAAGCCAGTCTACATTCACCTCTAAGGCCCCACTGGAGCAGACTCCCATTTGTCCACTGCCTTTTTCTCTTTTGCCTCCTCTTAATAGGCATGCTTTAGCCCCCGGGGCCTGTGGGCTCCCATGGAAAATGCCTGGCATGGTTCTGCCTGGGGGCCTCTCCCCTAGCAGTTCTCTCTGGCTACAGTACTTTTTTATGGTACCTGCTTAACTACCTCCCTCACACCTTTTTTCTCCTCCTTCATTATTTTTCCCCTCACACCTTCAAGACTTTGCTTAAATGTCACCTTTTTATTAAGTCAGACAAGGCCTACCCAGGCAGTTCTATTTAATACTACCATTGGCCCTTCCATGTAACCTCAGCCTTGATCTCCCTTACTTCACTCAACTTTATTTTCACACTATTTATATCTTATACTACACTGTATAATTTACTTAGAGTATTAGATACTTAGCAAATCTAAGAATCAACGATTGTATGATATGCCATTATTTCAGGCACAACTAAGAAAGCAGAAAGGCTGCCAGTCAAATTATGATGTGCCGTTAATTGTTAGATGTATATAGATTTTCTAGATGCTGAAATGAAAAAATTTCCAACTCTGACTGCATAAAATACATATTTATTATGCCCAGTGTTTTTTTTTTTCCATCTTCCTATGCCAGGATAGAAGTTTATAATGGCAAATTTCTTTACATGTTTTCCTCACTGTTGCATACAATAATGCTTGGCAAGTAATAGGTTCTTAGTAAATGTTTGTTAAATTAATTAAGTTTATAATGTAGAGAGAAGTAGCTCTGGACTAAATAAAGATTAAATGAGAGGAAGAATGGATGCCATCCAGAGATTTTAAAATGGGATCAAAATGGCTCAAAGGTATTACTTCTGGATGAGGAATTGGTTCACAACTTTGGAAAGTCATTTTAAAGGGTGGGGACGAGCGCATTGGCACTCGTAGATGGGTAAGTAGATCATCTTGTGGGCATTAGGTATCGTTGCATACCAAGTTGCTCCCAAACTTCTCAATTTAAAATAACAACACACACGTAGCATCTCATAACTTCTGTGGGCACAGGTTACTTGGGTTCCCTGTCCCCGGATGTTTCACAGGCTGCCATCAAGGTATTTCCTGGTCACAGTGTTATCAAAGTTTAACTTGGAAAGGGCCTGCTTCCAAGCAGGTAATCACGCGATTGTCTGTAGTGCATCTGCCAGTAACAATGTTTAAATAATGCAAGCACTGTCTTTTATCATTACAAATGGACTAATTTCAAAATTGCATTTTATAATTCTCACTGTTCTGTACTTACACAGATTCATTTGATAACTCATAGTCCATATTCTCACTGCAAACTTCATGGAAGCATCTCAGCTATAGAAATTCACCTGCCCAGCACTGAACGGGGGCAACTCCACACACAGTGGGCTCTGCAGCTGATCACTCCTTCATAACCCTGGTGCTTGGAGACTTTAATGGAAGAGAAAGAATAATTGAGAGTGAACAACTATGCCCCATAAATACCACTTTTTGAAAATAATTTCTTATTTTGGATTAACAGACCCAAGTTCAGTATTGCTTTGAGAGACGCTATAATCTAAGGACCTGTGACTCAATTATCTTCTGCCACATGGAATGAGAAGCCAGAAAACTGATCTGCAGAGAGAGAGGACAAAGGTGTCCGGAGAACCACAGAGACAAAAAGTAGAGAGTGTCCGATGGGTTTCGTGTTCACATTTCTGGACATTTATGTAACTGCTTCTCATGTGACCCTTCTATACTATTATAAACTCCCACTTTCTTCTCAACTAAAGCAAGGGCAAGTTGGTTTTGCAACTTGCAACCAGAACTCTTACTGCTAATTATCTCTTTATGAAGACCTTCAAGGTGCCTTTGTCACTGTGACTATGAATATGACCCATTGTGATGACATTTTCTAACAAAGACACAGGGAAAACTTGAAGAGAAGGATAGAAGGCCTTGAGCCTTCAGTCCAAATTACAGCACAATTTAAATTCTCAGGGAAGTGGCTATTATTTTACCATTTCAGTCTTTATAAGATTTTGAAAGAAAGCCTGCCAAGTAGAAATAGGTTTATGAGACCCCTGTGGAACTAAATAGGTGAGAGTCTGAATGGTGGGAATTGTCTCAAGGAACATCTGAAGCATAACAGCTTCTGCACAGTCGTCTCTTAATTAAGGTGACACGTGTTTACTTGAAAACTTGAAACAAAAGAAAAATTCCAAACTATAACACCAGCTTCTTAAACATTGGCTTAAACTAAAAAAATAATATTACCATGGTTGAATGCAAACTTTATTTGTAACCATGCTTTTGTAAAGGTTTTTCCGTTTTTGTGCAATGCACAATAATCACGGAATGTTTTAGGAATCTGGGAATACTTAGACCATAAAAGAATGAGTGATAGATTTAGTGTTGTCTGCATTGCTATTTCCTCCACTTGAATTGTTTAATCAGCCTCCAGGCTTATTCCAAACACTGTAGATACCAAGTCACCTCTCACAGCAATGCTGAGCCAAAGACTGAATTTGGACTCTTCATAGTGAAGTGTCAGTTCTGTTTCCTTTCTCTCTTGTCTTGGTTTGAAAAGGATTTATATGCGTAGCTCTGATTTCATGCTCAGTTTCCCTCACATATAATAAATATCTCCGAAAGCAGTAATCTTCCAGGTGGTTAGCCAGTGACTTCTTAGTGAGTGATAGCTGCACAGAGCTGACTTGTTTTCTATTGTTGACTCAAAGGAGAACTCCTAAACAAGTGAGATTATATGCCAAGCCAAAGTAAAGTATTTAAAACAAGGAATAAAAACCCCAAATGGAACACTTTTAGAACTCAGTGAATTATGTTAGAGAGCTTTCCCCTTGTTTATACTCCCATTTAGGATAAAAGAGCTGTCCTTCTTCGGTGAAGGCTCCACCAAGGCAAGAGCCAGTTTTAGTCAATAGATCTCGTACTTACTGTGTGTTCCCGAGCAAGTTACTTCAGGACAAAGGTTTCATAAGAAACATCTCTGGGCTTAATTCTCCACTGATTGACACAATTACATTTGTGGGGAAAATTGGCCATCTGTGAGTGGCATGCGCTGGGGTGTGTAGGTGTGAGTGGGTGGCACAGGAGCTGCTGGGTAAGTTTGTGCCGAGCTGTCCTCGGCTCGGAGGCTAAACAAAGATGAGGAACTGCCGTGCAGAGTTGAGATGGAGCCATTGCAAAACCGGAAAATATTATTAGCTTCATCATAAATCAGAATTATTATGGAACATGTCAAGATCACTTTGATGCAGTAATATCTTGAAGCATATGATGAGAATGCAAATTCATAATTTTCTTTCAACTTTTAGTGCTTCTAGTTTAGTTCATTTTCTGATCATTTCACATATCCATCACTACAGACATCCTGGTGGTTGTGCCTAACTGCAGTTTCTGATGTTACCAGCTCATATTGCAAGGACACAGATTATTCTATGTTTATGAAAGCTGTTTCCCAATTCAGGGCCACAATTTACCTCCAAAGAATGCTGGTAGCATCACATGTAAGGGCCCTTCCTCATGCCAAACACTCTTTCCCCTCCTCCCATTCACTCCACTTTCTTTTCCTTCTTCCCCTCCCTTCTCCTCCCCTCCTCTCCCTTCCCCTCCTCTCCCCTCTCCTGTCTCCCCTCCCTGTACCCCTTCCCTCCTTCCCTAATAAATAAACACACCCTGTTACCTTTATAAAATTTGAAAAAAAATCTGAGTTCTGAAAGACATTTTAGATGATAGATTTTGAAATTGCTCACTTTTAACTGTTATTACCGCTATTTCTAAAGCTCCATGGCTTACTCTTTTCTACTACATGCTATATCTGCATCCAAATGTCCATCTCAAAACTTATTGTACTTTCTTTTCAACAATTTTTTTCTGTTTGAACATTAGTAATAGTTCACAAACACAAAGGTACAACCGCCCATAATCCTACAATGTTTTAACAAATTAGGAAGTAAAGGGCAAGCCTCCATCCCCACTATCCAGTGCTATTCACCAGAATAATTACTATAAAGATTTTGAGTGTAGCATCCTGTTTTCTTCATATTTACATAAAGATATGTCTATGCATTATAAATATTCTACTATATACATATATTTATGAAAATGAAAATCTACAACTTTTCAATTTACTCTTTAGGCTTGAAATTCTATTGTGATCATTTTTCCAGCCTAGCACCAAACAGGTCTACTGAGTTCTTTTTAATGGCTGTATGACATTCCAATATTGCAGATGTAGCATATTTTAGTTTATTTTTCTCCCACAGATGAACAAAATAAACTGAATAAGACCCTTAAACATATATTTCCAACTGATGAGAATGAGTTTATAAAGGTAAAACTGCTTAGTCAAAGATATGTAAATTTTAAATGTTAATTAAATGTTAATTTAAAATTACATTTCAAAAGATTATGTCAATTTGCATTCTCACAAATAGCATGCTCGAGGGCCTATTACCTTGCCAGAACTAGATGTTCTGAAACGTTTTATCTCTTGCCAATCTGATAAGTGGAAGAAAATGTCTCATTCTTATTTATATTTACATATTCCTGATTATTACTTTGGCAGACCAGTAGGAAAGTTATTCTGTTCCTACTCTTTTTCTTCTTCCTCCTCCTCCTTCTTGAATTTTTTTGGTTTTTTATGGAATTTCTTTTTGATTCTTATTAATCTACAGGGATACACTGAAAAATATAAATATCAACCGTTTTCTGTCTTTTATAAAATAAAATTCCCATAGACTTTTCATTGCCTCATAACATTCTTTACATACTTCACAGATACTTTCTGTGACTGCTAAGGTCAAACTTTTCTATTTTTTATATTTATGGCACATAGATATTTTATTTTATTTAGGAAGTCCATGGCTACTCAGAATATATACAATTATTCTTGTATATTTTATTCAAATTTTAATTTATTTTTTAATTTAGATTTTTAATTTATCTACAATTTCTTTTCCTTATATGGTGAGGTATTTAGTTTTTAAAATAGCATAAGGTGTCAACAAATGGTTCTGGAACAACTGGACATTCACATGCTAAAAAAATTATTCTAATCATAGACCTTATACCCTTCACAAAAATTAATCCAAAATGAATCATAGACTTAAATTTAAAATTCAAAATTATAAAATTCCGAGATGATAACAGAGGAGGAAGCCTAGATAACTTTGGATACAGCAATGACTTCGTAGATGAACTATCAAGGCGTTTAAGAAATAATTGATAAGCTGGACTTCATTAAAATTTAAAATGTTTGCTCTGTGAAAGACAATGGCAAGAGATTGAGAAGACCTGCCATGGAGAAAATATTTGAAAAAGACACAACTGAAAAGTACTATTACCCAAAATATATTAAAACTCTTAAAACTCAATAATAAGAAAACAAACAACCCAATTTAAAAATGGGTAAAAGACTTGAGCACTTTGCAAAAGAATATCTACAAATGGTAAACAAACAAATGAAAAGATGCTCTTTATCAAATGTCATCTGGGAAATTCAAATTAAAACAACAATGAGATGCTGTACCCACCTATTAGATTAGTCAAGCACACAGTGCTGACCACACGAAAAGCCGGTGAGAATGTGGAGCAGCAGGAAATCTCATCACTGTTCCACTTTGGAAGACAGGTTAGCACTTTATTACAAAATTAAACATACTCTTATCAGACACCCCAGCAATCACGCTCCTTGGTATTTGTCCAAAGAAGTTGAAAACTTCATTTTCACACCAAAACCTGCACATGGATTTTTATAGCACCTTTAGTCATAATTGCCAAAACTTGGAAGCAGCTAAGGTGCTTTAGTTTTGTAACAGTGGGTAAATGGATCAATAAACTGGTAATTCCAGACAATGACGTGTTATTTAATTCTCACAAGAAATGAGCTATGAAGTCATGAAGACATGGAGGAGTCTTACATGCATAGTGCTAAGTGAAAGAAGCCAATGTGAAAAGGTTACTTACCGTATGATTCAAACTACTGTATGTCATTCTCTGGAAAAGGCAGAACTATATAGACAGTAAAAAGATCAGTGGTTGCCAGGAGTTGGGGGATGGATGGATATATGGATAACAGATTTCAGCATGGTGAAAATACTCTGTGTGATACCATAGAGACAGATACCTGTCATCATCATACATTTTCCCAAACATTACTATACACTATGGACTTTGGGTGATCAGCACGTGTGAATGCCGGTCCTCAATGTACCATTCTCACGGGGAATGCTGATGATAGGTGAGGCTGTGCATATGTGGGCACAGGACCTGTATGGAAAATGTTTGTACCTTCCTTTTAATTTTACTGTAAACTTAAAACTGCTCTAAAAAATTAAAGTCTTAAAAATAGTATGTTATGAAAAGGAGAACCTTTGTCAGTCACATATTTATTGAGCATGTAAACATATTGACGCCTACTGTGTGTCAGACACAGAGAATAAAGTGCACAATGACACAGTCATTGCTGTAAAATATCTTGCTAACCGGGCATAGAAAATTAGTGCACAAAAATAAAGCAGTATGACTCTACTACACAGAACTGACACAGTCCAATGAATACTGTTTTCATCAAGGGGAAGTCTAGAGAAATTAGTGTTATTCCTGGAATGCCACTATTGCTCATGACATTTTGGGAACTCTTCTTTTGAAACTTCCTTTAGAACCTTTGGCACATTGTGAATACTTTCAATGGGATGAATTCACAGTTTTGGAATGTTTGAATAATCTGATTTTTGGAAATAGCCAAAAGCTGCATGTATGTATTATATCAAACAATGCCCTCCTTTTTTGCCATTCACTTTTTACCCTCTCACTAAAACTATACTTTATCGACAAAGTATTGCATTATTTTACTATGATGGTAGATTTGTCTATGCCTTCTTTTTATTTTCTCTTTATATAGTCCCAGATTATGTTATTGGGATTATGTAGCTTCATGTTCACTATACATTTTTGAAGGGTTAAACCTTCACATTGTCTGCCTTAAACTTATGCAATGCTGTTGTATGTCAGTTATATCTTAATAAGGCTATCACAAAAATCTTGAAGGGTTTTTTTAATTGGTTTGAAATATCCCTTTTTCTTTTAAGGCTATTTGTTTTATATTTATTAATTAGTATTAAGTATCTATTATATACATAATAGGTATATAATCTATATATCTATAATATAATATAACATTATTTATATTGATTTCTGTGCCCATCTATATCTATATTTATATCTATATCATTCTCTACATCATCTCCCTTGTTAATCAATCCTTGTTTTATGTTAGTCTCTTAGGAATAACCATGCATGAGTTTTACTCTTTTATTGGCCTTAAGGTTGCCATCTTTTAATTAAGGATTTTAGCTGATGTGCATTTAATGTTATTTATATACTGGGGTTCATCTCTGCAATTTTATTTTGTGCTTTATATTTGCCATGTGTTTTCTTGATTCCCTTTATTTCTTCTCTGCTGGCAGACAAATTATACATAATATGTTTATTCATTTAATAGTTATTCCTAACTTTCACTATATAAATATTGAAATTTATAGTTTTCTTCCCAGATCTAAAGATTATAACTACTTCTATCCTCTTCCTGAAAACTAAGCAAAGACCTTAGCACTAAGACTTGGTGACTAAATTTTAAGTCTCTGCTTCTTTTTTTAAAATATATTTTTAGTGAATTTATTGGGGTTGCATCAGTTAATTAAATCGATTTCAAGAATAAAACTCTGTAATAAGTCTTCTGCATACCGTGCTGTGTTCAGCACCACAGTGTAGTCTCCTCCTGCCGCTGTTTACCCCGCTTTACCCCCTTCTGCCTGCCACGCCCGCCTTTCCTTCTGGTAATCACCACACTGTTGTCTGTGTCTATGAGGTTGTTTTTTTTCACTTAACCCCTTCACCTATTTCACCCAGTTCCCAAACCCCAACCCCCTGACAGCTGTCAGTCTGCTGTCTGTACCTATGACTCTATTTCTATTTTGTTTGTTTATTTTATTCATTAGATTCCACAGGTAAGTGAAATCATATGGTATTTGTCTTTCTTTGACTGGCTTATTTCACTTAGCATAATAATCTCCAGGTCCACCCACACTGTTGGAAAAGGTAAGATTTCCTTCTTTTTTAACAGCCAAGTAGTATTCCATTCTTTAAGTGTATCACAGCTTTTGACCCACTCAAACACTGATGGGCACTTCAGAATATTTGCTATTATAAATAGCACTGAAATGAACGTAGGGGTGCATATAATTCTTTTGATTAAGTGTTTCTAGTTCCTTTAGAAATATTTCCAGAAGTGCAATTGCTGGGTCATAAGGCAGTTCCATTTTTTTTTTAATTTTTCGAGGGAACTCCATACTGTTTTCCCCAGTGGATGTACCAATTCCATATTCTCCTCAACAGAGGCTCTATGTTCCCATTTCTTCCCATCCTTGCTAATACTGACTTGTTGATTTATTGATGAGAGCCATTCTAGTGTTAGGTAATATCTCACTGTGGTTTTAATTCATATTTCTATGATGATTAGTCATGTTGAGCATTTTTTCATATGTCTATTGGCTGTCTGTGTGTCCTCTTTGGAGGTGCATCTATTCAGGTCATTTGTCATTTTTTAGAAATTGGATTGTTTGATTTTTGGTGTTGAGTTGTTTGAGTTCTTTATAAATTTTGGGTATTAACCCCTTATCAGATATATCATTGGCAAATATATCCTTCCATTCAGTAGGTTGTCTTTCTGTAACTATGCAGACTGGGATTCGGCCACTTATTGTCCTTATACATGACCCAATGATTTGTGTTGAAGGAAACAGGTTTTTATTAACAAGATTCTGATTTTGGGAGTACTGAGAGCACACATGTTCTGAGCCCTTCTCTCCTATGAGACACAGAACTTCTCTTCCTCCCCAAAGGCTCCAAGCCAGCACCAGAAGTTCCCCATATCCCAGAAGTTCCCCATATCCTTATCTGTCCTTAAGACAGTCACACAACCAGATCTCTGTCCTCTCTAGAATGTGCACTCATGGGTTGCAGAGTTGCCATCTTCTTGCAGCGGCTCTCTCCTTCAGGATCTGGGGCGTGCTGCTCCCAGACTCCCTGTAGCAGTACAGGACCCACGTGCATGCTGGCCTGGGTCATAGTGTCCCAGAGGCTGGAGCCCAGGGAGGCACACATCCCACTGTGGGACCCTGCCTCCAGGAGTGGGCTCCCATCCTCATGGGGTCTAAGCCCATGGTGGGCCCAGCATCTGCCTGGTCCCACAAGTACCCTGTCTGTGCTGTGAGCAGGGCCAGAGTCCCAAAATGACCAAAATGCAAAAACCCAGAGAGAGAGCTTGCACCAAGCTCCAAAGTCCTGTACCAAGAACCCCCATACCAGAGTCCACCATTTTTGTCAGCTCCTCAGTGTTTCTGGCCCTCTTTTAGCTGCCATTTTTAGTCAAGGCAAAAGTTTTCCAACCATGCACAGGTACACAGGCATCTGTTAGTGCAGGGTTGGGCATCGGCCCCCTCAACTCATGCAGGCTCTGTAGGAGCATCCCCCAAAGCTGTGTTGCTAGAGTAGCTTTGCTGGCACATGTTTGCATAACCACATTGTCTATGTTTACAGTTTGTCCTAGGCAGCAGCCTCCTTTTGCAGCCCCTCCCTGCAGGAAGGAATGGATGGCATTACTATGCCTTTGTTATGTGATGTGCCTCAACCACTGTGCCTTCTGCTCCATCAGGCACCCTTTCTAGTCCCCACCCTGTCTTTCTGCTCTGGGGGTTCCCCAGTTTTACAGGGACCTCTACTCCAACCTACACTGTTACGTTCCCATTTCTCAATGGTTTCCTTTGCTAGAAAATAACTTTTCAGTTTAATGTATTCACACTTGTATTTGTTTGTTTGTTTCACTTGCCTGAGAAGACATAGCAGAAAAATTACTGGTATGAGAAATGTCTGAGATTTTACTGCCTATGTTTTTGTCTATGGTTTTTATGGTTTTGAGTCTAACATTTAAGTCTTTAATCCATTTTGAATTTATTCTTATGTATGGTGTAAGGACGTAGTCAAGTTTCATTTTTTTGCATGTAATTGTCCAGTTTTCCCAACATCATTTATTGACTAAACTATCTTTAACCCCATCGTATGTCCTTGCCTACTTTATCAAATATTAATTGATAATAAAAAATGTGTTGATTTCTGGGCTCTCTATTCTGTTCCATTGATCTATATAACAGTTTTTATGCCAGTACCATGCTGTTTTGATTATTATGGTCTTATAAGATAGTTTTATATCAGGCAGTCCCTCCAATTCTGTTTTTCCCCCCCTCAAGATTATTGAAGCTATTCAGGGCAGTTTGTGGTTCCATATACTTTTGGAATATTTATTCATGTTCTGTGAAATATGCCATTGCTATTTGATAAGAATTGCGTTGAATGTATATATTGCTTTGGATAGTATGAACATATTAACAATGTTAATTCCTCCTATCAATGAACACAGTATATGTTTCCACTTATTTGAATTTTTCTCGATTTTGTTCTTCAGTATCTTATAATTTGCTGAGTACAGGTCTTTTACCCTCTTGTTTAAATTCATTCGTAAGTTATTTATTTATTTATTTATTTATTTATTTATGTAATTATAAATGGGATTGGTTTCCTAGTTTCTCTTTCCTATAGTTCATTATTGATGCATAACAATGCCATCAAATTCTGAATATTAATTTTGTATCCTGCTACTTTACTGAAATCACTTATCCGTTCTAGTAGGGTTTTGGTTGATTCTTTAGGGTTTCCTATATGTGAGGTCTGTCCAGAAGGTATCCTGCCATACAATATGAAAAATAGAGACAGTTATTGAAGAAGATACAAGGTACGAGAAACATTGTTGTGGAGAGCCAAGAAGGATAACGTGTGCTAAGGGAGTTAGAAGCAGGCCTTGGGTTCAGCACAGCTGCCCTAGGCTGTGAAAGAGTTACAGACGGATTGTGCGAGAAAGAATGACTTGGCTGCTTGCCATATCACTGTACCAAGTAGAAGCAGGATATGTTCTTAGAAAAATAAAAAATGTACTTACACCTGATGTTTGCCCTCCCACGCTCTGCTTCAAAGCTTGCTCCATATATACAGCCTGACATGCCAATAAACAGTCCCCTCCTCTGTATCCTAGAGAAGGGACTCCACCTGACCCTGCTTTGCCTCTGCCTCTTTATTTCTTAATCTCCCTTCACCTCCCTGGGGACCTGATCGATCTAGCTGCACCGGTCATGGCACATTGTACATAGGACAATTACACCTCAGTCCCCTTCATAGTAGGCACCTTGGGACCTCACGCAGTTCTCCCAATCGCCATCAGCTGCGTTGTCATATTTTTCTGAATCTCATGGTCTAAAATAATTTCTCTTTCAAAGGTGATTTTAGTTTTGGGACTAAAATCACCAGAAGACATAGGGTGCCAAATCTGGGCTGTAGGGGGGCTGAATCACCTGAGTGATTTGATGTCTTGCCAAAAACTCTGCAGGAGACATGATGCATGAGTGGGCCCATTGTCATGATGAGGCTGCCAATCACCAGTCGCCCATAGCTGTGGACTTCTGAGTCATCCAAATAGTTTCTGTGTAGGAATGTTCAAGCTTAAGGAAAAATCTAATATAGGTTCATTGCTCTAGTTGCTCATTTTGAATGCGATGGCCACACAGTACACATGCTCCCTCAATGGCGTCCACCCCCCCCCCCCCCACTGACTAGCACAGGGAAACCGTCACTGTTCACACATGTGCATTCCAGTCCACCCTCCTTGGCTGCCAGGTTACACTGATGTCACACAAACTGTTCTCTTTACATTAACAATGGCTGGACTTTTCCCGAACAATATCCCTTGTTCTGACCTTGTATATAGTATCATGTCATGTACAAATAATGACGGTTTTACCTCACCATTTCCAGTTGGAATACCTTTCATTTCTTCTCCTCGTCTAATTACTGTGGCTAGAACTTCCAGGACCAGCTTAAATAAGAGTGGTGAAAGCGGACATCCCTATCTTGTTTCTGATATTATTGGAAATGTTTTTTGTTCTTGCCTGTTGAGTATGATGTTGGCTGTGGGTTTGTCATCTATGGCCTTTATTACATTGTGGTATGTTTCCTCTATTCCTACTTTGCTGAGAGTTTTTATCATAAATTGGTACTGGATTTTATCAAATGCTTTTTCTGCATCTATTGATACAATCATTCAATTTTTATCCTTCATTTTCTTTATGTGGTGTATCATGTTTATTGATTTATGAATATTTTACCAAACTTTCATCCCTGTAATCAATCCCACTTGATCATGGTATATGATCATTTTAATGTATTGCTGTATTTGGCTTGCTGATATTTTGTTCAGGATTTTTGCATGTCTAATTTTGTCTCTTTGCAGTGTCTTTATCTGGTTTTTGAATCGGGATAATGCTGGCCATATGCAATGAGTTTGGGAGGCTTCCCTCCTCTTGAATTTTCTGAAACAGGTTGAGAAGGCAGGT
Organism: Micronycteris hirsuta; assembly: GCA_004026765.1. NCBI lineage: Eukaryota > Metazoa > Chordata > Mammalia > Chiroptera > Phyllostomidae > Micronycteris > Micronycteris hirsuta. The sequence continues at coordinate 31,816 of PVJI01013133.1, read as the reverse complement.
GTCAATTCTTTTAAATACTGGTAGAATTTGCTTGTGAAGGCTTTTGATTTAGAACTCTTGTTTACTGGAAGTTTTTTAATTACTGCTTTGGTTTTATAAGTTGTAATTGGTTTATTCAGATTTTCTGATTCTTCCTGATTCAGTTTTAGAAGAGTGTATGTTTCTAGGAATTTATGCATTTTATCCAGGCTGTCCAATTTGTTGACATATAGTTATTAGTAATATATTTTAAATTATTTGTATTATTTTTTGCTGTCAGTTGTTATTTCCTTTTTTTCACTTTTGGTTTTATTTATTTGGGTCCTCTTTGTTTTTTTCTTTATTAGTCTGGTTAAAGTCTTGTGAATCTTGTTTATCTTTCCAAAGAACCAGATTTTGGTTTCATTGATCTTTTGTATTTTTTAGCCTCTCTGTCATTTATTTCCACTCTAATATTTATTATTTCATTTCTTCTACTTATTCTGGGCTTTCTTGTTCTTTTTATGTGTAACATTAGGTTGTTTTCGTGAGATTTTTCTTGTTTCTTGAGGTAGGCCTATATGGCTACAATTTTTTTTCTCTTAGCACTACTTTTGCTAATTCCCACCGATTTTAGGTTGTTGTATGTTCATTTTCATTTGTCTCAAAGTAGCATTTGATTTCTTTCTTCATCTTGTTGTTGACCCATTCATCCTTTAGTAACATGTTATTTATCCTCTATGTGCTTGTGTGTTTTTCAGCTTTTTTCTTGTCATGAATTTCTAGTTTCATACCATTGTGGTCAGAGAAGATGTTTGATATATTGCAATCTTGGCTTTGTTAAGACTTGTTTCGTGTCCTGATGTGTGTTCTCTTCTAGCGAACATTTTATGTACCCTTGAAAAGCATGTATACGTTAATGGTTTGGGGTAAAATATCCTGTAAATATCAATTTAATCTATGTGGTCTAGTATGTCATTTGAGGTCACTGTTTTCTTATTGATTTTCTGTCTTTAAGATCTCTCATTTGATGTCAATAGTGTGTTAAAATCCCCTACGATGACTGTGTTACTGTTCATCTCTCACTTTATGTTCATCAAGATTTTCTTTATATATTCAGATGCTCCTATGTTGTGTGAATACATGGTTAAAAAGTTTATATGCTCCTGTTGGATCGATCCCTTTAGCATTACATAGCGTCTTTTTTGTCTCTTGTTGTGGTCTTTGTTTCAAAGTTTATTTTGTCTGATATGAGTATTGCCACCCCAGCTTTTCATTTTCATTCTTTCCATTGACATGGGATGTCTTTTTTCATCCCTTCACTTTCAGGTTGTGTGTAACTTTTCTTCTGAAGCAGGTCTCTTGCAGGCAGTGTATATGGGTCATGTTTTCTTATGCATTCAGCTACTCTATGCCTTTCCATGGAGAATTTAATCCTTTTACATTTAAAGTAATTACTAATAAGTATTTATTTATTGCCATATTATTTCATATACCTATGTTTCTCTCTCTCTCTCTCTCTCTCTGTCATTTGATGTTAATGAACTCTTCTAGCTCTTTATTGTATGCTCAATTTTATTTATTTTATTTTTTAATTTTTATTGTTGTTTGACAGTTATCCCAATTTTCCCGTATTGCTCTCCCCTGCCCCGCCCACCACCCTTGCTCCCACAATCAATCCCCACACCGTTGTCCTTGCTCATGGGTCCTTTATACAGGCTCCTCGACTTGCCCCTTCCCCTTCTTTCACCCATCATCCCTTTCACTCTGTCCCTCTGATCACTGTCAGTTTGCTCTTTATTTCCATGTCCCTGGTTTTATTTTGCTCCTTTGTTTGTTTTGTTCATTAGGTTCCTCTTATAGGTGAGATCACGTGCTATTTGTCTTTCACTACCTGGCTTATTTCACTTAGCATAATGCTCTTCAGTTCCATCCAGGCTGATGCAAAAAATAGGAGTTCCATTTTCTGTCCGTTGCGTGGTATTCCATTGTGTAAATGTACCCAGGTTTTTTCATCCACTCATTTACTGATGGGCACTTAGGCTGTTTCTAGCACTTGGCTATTGTAAATTGTGCTGCTATGAACATAGGTGTGCATAGATTTTTCTGAATTGGTGTTTCCGGATTCTTAGGGTATAATCCCAGTGGTGGAATTGCTGGATCAAAAAGTAGTTCCATTTTTCATTTTTTTAAGAAATTCCATACTGTTTTCCACAGTGGCTGTCCCAGTCTGCATTTCCACCAACAGTGACTAGGGTTCCTTTTCCCCACAACCTCACCAGCATTTGTTGTTTGTTGATTTGTTAATGATGGCAATTCTGACTGGTGTGAGGTGGTATCTCAGTGTGATTTTAATTTGCATCTCTATGATGTCTAGTGATGCTGAGCATCCTTTCTTATGTCTCTGGGCCCTCTGCATGTCCTCCTTGGAGAAGTGTCTGTTCAGATCTTTTGCCCATTTTTTAATTGGATTTTTGTTTTCCTAGTGTTGAGTCATATGAATTCTTTATATATTTTGGAGGTCAAACCCTTGTCTGAGATATCATTGGTAGTTATGTTTTCCTATACAGTTGGTTCCCTTTTCATTTTGCTGATGTTTTCTTTAGTCGTACAGAAGACGTATTCACATTTGCTTATTCTTTCCTTTATTTTCCTTGCCCTAGAGTATATATTGGCAAAAATATTGCTCTGTGGGATATCTGGAAATTTTCTGCCTATGTTTTCCTCTATGATTTTTATGGTATGAAAGCTTATGTTTAAGTGTTTTATCTATGTTGAGTTTATTCTGATGTATGGTATAAGTTGGTGGTCTAGTTTCATTTTTTGCATGGACCCTTCCAGTTTTCCCAATACCTTGGTCGAAGAGGCTATTTTGACTCCATTTAATACTCCTGCCCCCTTTGTCAAATATTAATTGACCATAGAGACATGGGTTTATTTCTAGGCTCTCTATTCTGTTTCATTGATCTATGTGTCTATTCTTATGCCACTACCAGTATGTTTCGATTACTGTGGATTTATAGTATTGTTTGATATCAGGTATTGTGATCCCTCCTATTTTGTTCTTCTCATGATTGCAGAGGCTATATGGGGTCAGTGCCTTACTTTTCATCACTTTGAATATTTCATTCCAATCCCTTCTGTCCTGAAGTGTTTGGAGAAATCAGCTGACATCCACATGGGAGTTCCCTTGTAGGTAACTAGCTGCATTTCTCTTGCTGCCCTTAAGATTATCTCTTTATCTTTAACCTTTGCCATTTTAATTATGATGTGTCTTGGTGTGGGCTTCTTTGGGTTCATCTTGTTTGGAAGTTTCTGTGCTTTTTGGGCTTATGTGTCTTTTTCACTTATCAGGTTAAGGAAGTTTACAGCCATTATTTCTTCAACCAGATTCTCTATCCCTTGCTGTTTCTCTTATCTTTCTGATACCCTTATGATGTAGATGTTGTTATGCTGCATGTTGTCTGAGATGTCCCTCAGACTTTGCATTTAAAATTTCATTTTTTCTTTTCTTTCTCTGCTTGGGCATTTTCTATGACTTTTTTTTGCTGAATCATCAATTTGATCCTTTGTTTCATCCAATCTGTTGTTGATTCCTTCTAGTGTATTCTTCATTTCAGATATTGTATTCTTTATTTGTGACTGGTTCTTTTTTATGGTTTCTATATATTTTTTAATGCTTACTATCTCTTTGTTTAAGTTCTCACTGAAATCATCCATTCTTCCCCTAAAGTTCTTGAGCATGTTTATAAGCATTGTTTTGTACTCTGCATTGGTATCTTGGTTGCTTCCTTTTCATTTAATTATTTTTCTGGAAATTTTTCTTGTCTTTCATTCGGGGCATGTTTCTTTGTACCCCCCATATTGTTTACCTTTTGGTGTTTGTCTTTGTGTGTTAGGTAGATCTGCTATGACACCAAAACTTGTTTTGGTGGTTTTATGTTGTAGGTGTCTTATGGGGCTCAGTGGCACAATCTTCCAGATCATCAGAGCTTTAATCTCCCAGAATGTCTCTCATATGGGTTATGTGTGCCCTCATGTTATAGTTGAGTCTTGAATGCTGTTGCCTGATTCATGGGTGGGTTAACCCTTGGACAGGCTGACTATATGGATAAACCTTGATCACAGTGTATGAGCTGCTGTGTGGGATCTTCCCTCTCCCAAGGCGAAGTTGTTCCAAGTGGTGCCTGGTGCCTTCCAGGGGCCCCTGCTGTTGGTGTGTTCTTGTGTGGCTAGTTGGTTGGGCTCTGGTGCAGTCTAATTGTGTTGGTTCTGGATCCACCTGGGCAGGCTTCTGGTGCAGGTGGATGTTAGATGATGCCTGTAACCGGTGTTGGGCCACCTGTCTGGAGCTACCACATAATTCATTATTTGTGGCTTCCTCTATTGTTCCTGGATGTGTGTGGGAGGGGATAATCTATGTACAAGATTTGGATCTCTCCAGCTCTAACCTGTGATCAGACCAATAAAAGGTCCAAGCACCCTGAGGTCTGCCTCCACCTGTTGGCCACTCTGCCACCTGCTGAGGTTACCTTGTCTTCCTCAAGAGACTTTTGAATAAAGACTGTGGAGTGGGCCCAAGCTGGCTGACCCACAGACCCTACCACAAGACATGAGCTTGATAGTATGGGGCAACCAGTGTCAGGAGGATGGGGCTACTCGCACTCCCACTTGGGGACAACACTGGCAGCATTCAGGGGAGGAACATGGCCCCTACTCAGAGCCATACCACTGTAGCACTCTGATTCCTCTGCGGGGCTGAAATCAGCAGGGTGGGGACATTAGGACTGGGAAGGACAGGTCAAAAGAGTCTCCTGTTGGAGGAGTGGTGCTGGCTGAGCATGTAGGGGGAAACATGCCCCCGCCGCTCCCCACCGCATGACATAGCCACATAACTCAGCACCCATGTGAGTACTGAGCAAGAGCCTCCTAGGGAGACTTTCTGTGACAGCCCAAGCTCTGTGCAGCATTCTAATCCCCCTGCTTAGCTGAGCTCAGCAGGGCAGGGCCACCGGAACTGGGAACACAAGTTGAGAGAATCACTGCTTGGGTAGGGGGTTGCCTGCTGTGCACAGGGGAGGTGAGGAAAATTGGTCCAGTTCCAAAGCTACATTGCTCAATGAACATCTGAGTCTCCACCAAGAATTTCTCCAGAAAGAGAGGGCACCAAAGATCCTGGTTGAGTGCACTCAGCAGACTTTTCTGTAGGACTTGGGCTTAGCAGAGTGGTGGTGCCAGTAGTTGGTGGACCAGGAAGTGCATTCCCCAGGCTGGTGCTGTAAGAATAGGAGTGCTCAACCCTGGGAAGATGGCATCTGAAGGCAGTGTGGGCTAGAGACTCAGCACAGAGACTTTAGTGTGTGACTCCTTTAGATCTTTCTCTCTGTAGCCACGCCACCCAGATATTCTCTTTATGACTCCCATATGCCCCAAATTGCCTTCCCTCTACTAGAGTCCTAGATGCATGTTGAAGAGCAAAATCCTGTGTGCTGGTTTAAAAAAGCACCTGGGTTTCTACCTGACTCTTCTTTTTTAGGCAGATGCAGTCCCCACTGATTTTCACAGCCAGATTCTATGTGGGCTCCTCTTCTCAGCCCTGGTTCTCTGCATTGGAGAGCTTGCATGGAGTTTAGACTCTATACTCCTCAGGGGGATCTTCTCCAGGGTGTGGGGGGACTAGTCCTTTCTGGGTCTTCACACTTTTTCTAGTCTCTATGTGGCTTCTTCTATAAATCCTTGGTTATAAAACTCTGTTCAGCCTGCCTTCAATGGGTCGTTTCAGTTGATTGTTCTATAATTTAGCTGTAAATTCAGTTTGGCACCAGGAGGAGGTGAGTATAGCTTCCACCTACTCTGCAGCCATCTTGGAACCTCCGTCTCTGCTTCTGAACTCTGTGTGGCATTGACTGAAACTGCTGTTGCAACTGTATCTCAGCTTGCAACTCAACTTCTCCCCTGCCAGTCCTGCTTCCATTGGCCTCATAACACTCTGCAAAAAACTTTCTGAACACAGTTCATAGCAACTCAGTATATGCTCCTGGAGAAGTCAACTTGCAATATTCAGGTTGTCCGCAGTCTGAACAGCTTTATAATGCTTATAAGCACTATGCTTATAATGGTTTATGCCTATTTTAGCATGTGCATGAACTCTTTAAAACATAATTTACTATTCCTCAGTTTAATTTGGCATAAATTCTTGCACAGACTTGATGGTCTTACAACTTAAACAAAAATCAATAAAAGTCCAATTTAAAATGTCCAGATATTGAAGAGATTGTTTAAAGATTAAGTTCACCTTTATGTTCAACATTATTTACAAAGATTTACTGTTCTAACAAAGTACACATAGCAAGGGCAAATCAGTGAATATATGAAAAGAAATCATTTGATTTACCATAATGACAGATGGTGGCCACCTGTTGATTGTTAACTATGGACCCTGTTCAGTGATGACACAATTCAGGAAACTAGAGATGATCTCTATTTTCTACCTCTGAGAGGTAGAATAAGCATAAACGAATAAAGAAATGACAGGTTTGGTGATTAAAAGAGTGACAAAGCTCCACATTCACTACACGAGTGAGTTTATTATGAGTTTTTTCTTTGTAGCCTAGTGATTGAGGCATAGTCAATATAGATTAAGCATGGATACTTATAATTGCCATATTTTTGACATAAAGGCTACTTGATGAGATATCACCTGCTTAACTTTATTCAAGGAAATATAAAGAAAATATGGAAGGAAAAGCATAAAAACATGTTGGAAACTAAAAGGTACATTGAGTATTATTTTAGTCACATTACTTGGTCACACAGCAGTGGTAATCATTGTGACTAAGATGCCAGAATAATGGGTCTAAATGATCTGTAACCTAAAAGATCCTGAACACATGACATGTTTCTATAATAAGACTCATTGTATTATGCAAAAGTAGCTCTGGATTTACTGACAAGAGCACTGGACTTTGAGGTTCTGCTCACCACAGCTAGAATTCTGAGGTTTAGGCAAGTTACTTAATATCTCTGACACTCCATTTCTTCACTCTAAAATATGTGATACCTAAGTCATACATTCAGTTCTGCAAACATGAGTGCCTTCCCTCTCTTCTAAGTCTAAACACACAGCTGCATCAAACAGCTTCTCGGGGCGACAGTGCATGTTCGCCAACGTTTGCTGAGGTTTGCTGTTGTGCGTGCCCAGCACAGTTAAATGAATTCGCTCATCTCAGCCTCACAGTCATTCACACTTGCAGAGCTGAATGCATGAATTAGGAGAATGGCCCGACAGCCTGTGTTTTATGTATTTGTTATGGGTTGAATTGTGTCATGATAGTCATGTAATTGGAATATGCAAATGTCGAAGTTCTAATGTCCGGTACCTGAGAACGTGACTTTATTTGGAAATACGGTCATTGCCAATATAATAGGTTAAGAAGAGGTCATTAGTCTGGGCCCTGATCCAGTATGACTGGTGTCCTTATAGAAAGGGAAATTTGGACATAGAGACGCATACAGGGAGAAGAACCCCATGTGAACACGAAGGCGGCATTGGACAGAGGCCTGGCGAGATTCCCTGTCACAGCCTTCAGAAGGAACCAACCCAGCCAGCACCATGGTCTTGGATGTTCCAGCCTCCAAAGCAGTGAGACAATAAATTTCCATTGTGTAAAAAATTAATTAATTGAGCCCTGGCTGGCATAGCTCAGTGGGTTGAGCGCGGGCTGGGAACCAAAGGCTCCCGGTTCAATTCCCAGTCAGGGCACATGCTTGGTTTGCAGGCCAGATCCTCAATAGGGAGCATGCAAGAGGCAACCACACATTAATGTTTCTCTCCCTCTCTGTCTCCCTCCCTTCCCCTCTCTCTAAAAAAAATAAATAAAATCTTAAAAATAAAAAAATTAATTAATTAATTCATAGAACGTATGCTACCTAAATGACAGCATTATTTTAGTGAATAAACTAGGATAATATATATCATTCTTCCTAGAACAAACTGGGTGCCTATCAAATATTTATTGAAAAAGTAACATTGTTTAAAGTAAGGAAATATTTATTACCAACTTTCTTCCAAAATGGAGTTATACTTTATAAGGATACATAAACAATAACAAAAAAATCATACATTAAACTGCAGGAAAAGAGACTTAAAAATGAACAGGATGGAGAAAAAATAAGCCAAGATGAGACTACAAAGAAACTTTAAGTGGCTGTACTCAACTTAAGTGTAGGGTTCAGCATTAGCTCGAATTTTCTGTAACTCACGTTCAAAACAGACCTTTCGTTATATAACACATTTGCTCAGGGTCAGTATGAATATCTGTTCTTGGTGCTAAGAGCCAACAAAGATTTCTCCAAAGAGGTTCTCCATAAAGATGATATTGTTGGAAGTAATAAACAGCATTCTCAATAGTACCTTTAAAGATGCAGTGACAAAAACTTTACAGTACTCTTTCTAAATAGGTTTCTTGCATTATTTCAAGGAGTAGCTCAGTAAATATGCTTCTATGGATGGAAAAGTAAGGGCAAGTCTGTTCAGTCTTCCTTGTTTGCTACAGGGTACTGAGAAATGCAGGGGTAAGAGGCAGTTGTGGCCTAAGCTTAACACAGGGAGGCATTTTAGGGAGGCTTGGGCTCTTCATGAAAGTCATCTCGAACACCTGTTTGTTTCTCACAGGGACATTTTAAACAAATGAAGAGAGCAGTGAGCTTAAACTGCAATCCTTGGAAAATACAAATGAGAAACTACTCAATGTTGCTTGTTTTGCTCATTTAACAAATGCCTGAGCACTGACTATGAGCTAAGTAGCATGCTGGGGACACACAGCACAGTGCTGTGCTTTAAAAACTGTATTTATGCATGTGCACATCTGCCCCTCTAGCTCTGCATCTGCATCTTCACCTACAGCTATACCTACAGCTATTCCTGCATCTCTGCATCTCTCTGCACAGAGATGTCCACCAATATCTCAGGGCTGAGTGTTCGTCATCCGACTTGGATGCAGACAAGTGGAGAGGCAATGATACTTCAGTCGCGCAAACCTTATAAAATAATCAATTTAGAAGCTGCATCATTAATCCTTTTAAGGCCATACAGGTTTCTTGATAAGATACATACTTGAATGGAAGGCCACAATCTCTGGTGCAGAAAGGAGAGATGATTATTTTGTCTTTGACATGTAGTAGGCTCAAAATGCATCCCCACCATTTTAGGCCATAGTTCCTTTAGTTAAGGGAAGTTAAACATGTGATATTCTAAGTGATTTTCCTGTAAGTGAGGCTTATTTTTTTAAATGACAATTATAAAACTAAGCCCCTTAGATGTAATCCCTTACAAAATTGAATAGACATATTATGTGGATAACACTAAACATTGTGAAACTCTATCATTATGTGACTCAGTAATACCTGCCAAGACTGCTGAGGTGGACTGGTGTTTTCCATCTACCTTTGTTATCCAGAATGTATACAATTCTAGGAAAAAAGGTATTGCGAGGTAGTTTTATTTGTCAGAAAGACAAGTGCCATATGATTTCACTCATATGTGGAATCTAATGCACTAACTGAACTAAGAAGGAAAATGGGGGCAGACTCTCAGATGGAGATCAGGTTGCCAGCTGGGGACTGAGCAGAAAAGAGAACAAAACTCGTGTTTTTATTTTAAATGACACAAACCTCTTCAAATCAGGCCCTAGGAAAGGAAGACTGGTAATTTTAGTGACATCTGGAACTCAAATGACTTATATACTTTTAAACTGCTAGAGAAACAGAGGAAAACTGTCCTTGAAAGCCTCATTAAAAAAGGGAGGGTATGGAGTTGATAGTATAAAACACAGATTTCTTTTTTTTTTTTTTAAGATTTTATTTATTTACTTTTAGACAGAGAGGAAGGGAGGGAGAAAGAGAGGGAGAGAAACATCAGTGTGTGGTTGCCTGTTGCGTACCCCTACTGGGGACCTAGCCTGCAACCCAGACATGTGCCCAGACTGGGACTCGAACCGGCAACCATTTGGTTCGGAGGCCTGTGCTCAATCCACTGAGCTACACCAACCATAACTAAAACATGGATTTCTTAACAAGTATATCATCTTAAGGTACTTCAAACAGTCTATACTTTAGATCCTTAACTGTAGGGCCAAAGTTGATCATATTTCGGTAGAGAAATCTTAATTATTGTGGGAAATGCTCCAATGGATATAAAATTATGCATTCATCATGAGTGGCTTGTCATTTTCCAACTACTCTATTGTACAGAATCTCACCCCTTCTTTCTTTGGACTCCATCTTTGTGAATCCAGAATCCAATTTTGTTTATGTGTTGCAGGGCAGTCCATCAGGGGAGGCTGAGACAAGGACCAGTGCTCAGGGCTTTGATCTACATGGTTAAGTCTACCAATCGCAGCAGTTCCACAGTAATCACTTCTCCTTTCCGGTGACTGGTTTAGGGGGAGAAAAGTGAATACAGTGCAATTCTGTCCAGTGAGATGGAAAGATGAGCTGGTGGGGAGGCTTCTGGCAGGTTTTCTTCACACCTGAAAAGAGACAAACGGTCTTCTGGTCTTAACAAATTATTGTGCAAGGAACAGATACCTCCATTGTTGCAGGATTCTTGCAACGACGAAGGGACTTATTAAGTTCATGGTGGCCGAGCAAGCGGTCACACGCTGAGGCAATGTCATCATTACGTGAATGGTCCCGCAATTGCCCTCTCTCTGGATTTCTCTTTATGGTATGTTGTTATGGTTTATGTCTTTATGTTTAAGTATTCTCTTAAGTCTTCTGTTACTTTCAGCTAACTGCATGCTAAATAATGCAAAAATAACAAAGTAACTTTGTGCTTCATGTTTTCTGGAAGCCTGAAATGTAAGGTCTGAAAAGTAAGATATTAGGTTTGTAAAATTATCATAAACTATTTACTATAAACTTTTTGAATTTGGCATACTGAAACATTCACAAGTCTGAAAAGCGTTGTTAATAAATATTAAATTAAAGCATTTTATTCAGAAAATAAAGATAGTTTTGAATAGAAGAAGACAAAAAGATTTTATTACCAAACTTTAAAAAAATTTTTTTTTCTTTAAAATTTCATGACCTTAAAATATTAAGGACAGTATTTAAAAATCCCTGCACTGGACATATTGTCGAGACACATTTCATGTTGAAACTGGGATGTCTTGACAAGAGCTTTTCAATACATTGCGGGGGTTTTATAGGTCATGATAAGTTTTAGGACTTTTAAAAATCTTACTTGACGTTAAGGGTTCCATCAGATAATCAGAGGCACGTTGTCAGTAACCCCCGTGCCACTTGGTGAGCTCGCTGTGCTGTAACACCCTGCCTCACCCTGGCCCTGCCCCCCCGCCCTGTCGTCCTCATTTAAGCAGATCCAAGTTGTTCCTAATGAACGGTGAACCGCTCATTTGACCGTGCTTTGAAGAAACACAGTTGCAACTGATTTTTCATGTGAAAAATTATATAGAGAGTTTACAGGCATCAGCATTGAGACACAGTGTTAAGAGAACTGCCATTATTAGGCAGCCAAAGACAACTCTTTCATAATTATAAAGCACTTTTTATTTATTTAAATCAACTTAATTTGATTATTAAAATTTTTCTGGTTTTGGTTAGCATTGTGTTCTGAACTTAGCCTGGCAAAGTTGAAATCATGGTTTATATTTCTAAATAAAACGAGGAAGAATTTTAATAATGAAACTTCAGATGTTCATTGAGTTATTGACCATATATGCACTGAGCCAGGAATCTGCTAAAGATGTATAAAACAGGCTCTTTTCTATTTGAAAGCAAGTTAGAACACATTACTTTACCTCTTTCATGTTTAAACATACTTAAAATCCAGGTGAGTGTAACTAAATGTTAAAGTCATTTTAAAGTGAGCTCTCCCCGACACTGCAGTTCCTACTTAAAATCCCTTCAGAATCTAAGGGGAAAAAATCTTTCCACAAACACAGAGTCACAGTCATAATGAATGCTTTGGTTTTGTAAGGTGGTAGGCAACCATGAAAAAGTACACCTGCCGCTTACATTTAGATATAAAAGCAAAATACAATAATAATTATTCATGACAACTGAGTTTATCTTTGAATTTCAGAAACATAAAACCAACTTTTTGTTTTAAACTAGCTTGTAGGAACAAATTTAAGAGATGGCCATAGTTAAGAATTAAAAAGATTAAATCCATCGAGTGCCACTTTAATCCCAGGTCAAAAAATCCTGCCATGTCTAAACACAAAAATTGATTTTATTACACATATTAGAGCAGTTGCATGATTATGTCATTTGTTGTTACTGTTGACAGAAGATTGTATATGCAGACGATAACTTTGCCATGCCAAGATCGAATCAGCATTTCTAACAGTTCTGGTATTTCTTAGTCACATTTTTAAAAGCCCTTTGCCCCTCAAGGCTGGAGTCATTCCACGTAATTCTTTTTGTCTAATGAAAGAACGCATTCACCGTTGCAGAGGAAAACATTTCTCTTCACAGTAGTGTTAATTATTTATGTGCCAGCTTGTCCCATGAAGGGTTTCCAGGAAGCTTGGTATTAAGAGTGCACTGCAGACTTGCAGCCGGACCAGGAGTGAAGTGCACAGTCTGGTGTGCAGACACAAGCAGGGTGGGAGTGTGCTGAGAGGTGCCAAACAACTGGAATGGACAGTCTGCAGCCATCCCTCTCCCCTTTCCTGGAGCTCTGCAGGGAGTGACAATGGGCTGTCAACGTTGAGGCACTGTTCACAGGGTGGAGGGAGGAACAGCCATGCTGCATTGTCAGTAAAACTAAGCTGTCACCTCAGGAGATGACGTGAACACTATAAGCTTCTTTAGAAAATGAAAGCTTAACTTTCACTTGTCATTCTGGGAGAGTGATTTCTTTGAATTCTAGCTGTCAGGAGGGTGTGATGTCAGGAAGGCAAGCTGGGCCCTTCCTCCACCCTGCATGGTTATGAGATAGCTGAGGAGAGATGTCTGTGCACTGAGGTAAACCTGTGCACAGTGGTGAATTAGAAGTGTATCTTCGGGACAGTTTCTTTGTGTTCCAAATGCCGTGTGTTCCAGGGTTCCTCCTTGCAAAACACCATGGAGACTTATTTCCCACTCAATAAAAACTGGCCTTCGCCATTGCCCAGTCCTCAAAGTCCTCCTCTTCACTACAGAGGGCTTGTCAACCTGTTAAGAAAATTATTAATGAATATTTATATTCATGGTTGCATTAGTGCTGTAAGGGAACTTGGAGCCTCTTTAGCTCCGCTGTAGTCTCATTTCATAGATAAGGTGAATTGGTAGGTATACAAGCAACTAACTACATGGGAGCAGAAGGCAATGAGTTATTTTTATTATAATTATGATAATATATAATAATTAAGCAATAACTTGTTGAAATTGAAAGATGGCAGGGAGTGATACAAAGCTGTAATCAGGGAAATTTGATGGACTGGCTACCCTGAGATCTCCATTTTCTTTAATTAATTTATGGCAATACAAAGTCTTCTCAGCTCACAGAATCTCAGCACGCAAGTGCTTCAAATAGCTGGCTAAATTCAGAGCTTCTGGCTTACACTTACCAAAATTACAGAAGACTCTTAGTAGAAAGCTGAATGTCAGTGTATTAATTAATAAAGAGAAACATAACTGTTAAGCAGACAAGAAGAACACATTGCTCTTTCAGCGAGTGGAAGTAATAATAATTAATTAAAATTATGAATAAGATATATGCCAGGCACAGATTGATGTGCTTTACAAAAGTCGTCATCTAATCGCCAACAACCCTGTAAGGTAGATGCTATCATTCTCCTTGTTTTAGAAACAAAGAAGAAGAAGCACAGAGGAGTCAACAATCTTGACCATGATCATAGACTTAATAAAACATATGTGAGGTTGTGAACCCAGGCAATCTGGTTTTCTCCACTCGTTCATAGCACCTCAGTAGATGGCTGGGGAAGCACAGAAGCAGGGCAAGTGTTTAGACCCCTGATTTGCTGTTGGTACAAGGAACCAACTAATACCAGCTGATTCTCAGCCAGGAGAGCATTTTCTCCTGGAGGACATTCGACAACATCTGGAGGCATTTTAGATCCTCACAACTGAATCAGAGGCTTGCTACCGGCAGCTAGTGGGTAAAGGCCTGGAATGCTGAGAAATATTCCACGATGCATAGGACATCCTCAACACAAAAGAATGAGCCAGTCTAAAGTGTCAGTGGCCTTGGGGCTGAGAAACTGTGGTCTGCAGCAGTGAGAGCTGCATCCAGCTCCCACCACGGTCTGGCTTTGTGTCCCATTAGGGCACACTCGAGGAGTCTGGGGGCCAGATTACTCTGTTACTTGCACGCTGTTTAAATGTGCAGTTCAGATTTGCCTTTCTGGGAGGACTCCACACTCCGGATTCCATCTAAGCCTAATTACCTCCCACAGTCCCCATCTCCCAATATAACCTCACTGGGGGTTAGGATTTCAACTTATGAATTTGGGGAGACATAAATATTCAGTCTATAACATAAACCTTTTGTCAGATTTACAAAGCATTTCATACTTTTGATATTGCTGTAAATAATACTGCTTTTTAAATTTTAATTTCTGATTATTAATTTCAATATAGAAATATAATTCAATATATAGAAATATAATTGGTTTTAATAATTAATATGAAATCTTACAAGCTTTCTAAACTCAGTTATTAGTCTTAACAGCTTTTTAAAAAATAGATTCCTTGGGGTATTCTAAAGATAATCATGCCATCTATAAATGGGGGCAGTTTTGCTCCCTCTTTTCCAATCTGAGTGCCTTTCTTTTCTTTTACCATAGCTGTGGTCGCTTGAGCTGCCAGTACCACAGAATGAGTAGAAGGGGAGGGCATGCATGCCTTGTCTTGTTCCTGATCTTAGGGTGGAAACATCTGGACTTCCACCACTGGGTATAGACTTGGCTGTAAGATTTGTATAGATGCCCCCCCCCCTTTTTTTTTACTCAGAAACTTCTGTTCCTAATTTGCTGAGGGTTTCTCCCATGAATAGATACTCGACTGTGACAAGTGCTTTTTATATATCGTGAATTCTCTTCCCAAAGCATAAACTTAATCACTTATTCCCTTTCCTAAAGCCCATTAAAACCTTCCTCTCACCTTTGAAATAAAGTCCAGCTTTCATACCAGGGCCCATCCCTCTCGCCACTTCTCAAAGCACACTCCCCACTCCACCACCACCAAACCACTTACAGGACTGTGAATGTACAAATGCTATTTCAGGCCTTTGTGAATTGTCTTAGGTTTCTTCTGTCTGGGATATTGTCCTCCTCACCTCCTAACACTTAAACCTGTACCAGACACCCAAACAGTCAAGTGACCTTGAACTGTCCTTGAAAATTCAATTGACTTTCTTTGTGATCCCTGTGTCGTCATTGTTGTATCTGTATTTATGCCCCCAATGTTGAAACTGCCTCCCTGCATGTCATTATTTGTTTACTTTTTTGCCTTTCTCTCCAAAGATAGTGAGCAACTTAAAAAGTGGACCATATTCAGCAAAATGCTTAATAGAAAAATAGGCCCTCAGTATAAGTGAAATAACATTTATGAAACTCTGAAGACTGAGAAATGTTACAAAAAATGTCTTTATAGAAATTGTAGACATTATTATTTTTGTATTATATTCTATTGTAAACATGTATTCTTTTCTAAAAGTAACTAATGCAATATAAATATTTATAAGAAATTCATACAAAATGATAGTATAATTATCATCACATCTCTGCTGATGCATTAATACTTAAAGCCAATAGCAAAATCTGATCCTATACTGTCCACCAGGCCAGGACCCCAGGAAGAATACCTTACATAATATTTACAAGTATTAATTCATTTAATCATCATGAAAAATTTATAGGCATGTCCTATTACTATCTCTGTTTTACTAATGAGAAAACAGAAACACAGAGAAATTAAACTACAGAGCTAGAAGTAGCAAATCTTGTCTTTCAAATTAGACAGTTCAGCTCTAAAATCTATTCTTTTCATCTCTGTGATACATGTAATTAAAAAAAAACCTTTACAAAGCACA
Organism: Micronycteris hirsuta; assembly: GCA_004026765.1. NCBI lineage: Eukaryota > Metazoa > Chordata > Mammalia > Chiroptera > Phyllostomidae > Micronycteris > Micronycteris hirsuta. The sequence continues at coordinate 15,795 of PVJI01013133.1, read as the reverse complement.
AAGTAAAGCTTCTGTGTTAATTTCACTTTTCAAAGCTATATTAACAGGATAGTTGTATCTAATTATGCTATATGCAAAAACCGAATATGGCTTCCAAATTCCCTGTTGTGAAATTATAACTACTATATTACGAAATATAAGGAATACCAAAATGTTTCTTATCTACTTGAGATGCTCACTGACAACTGATAACTCACAAGCTGTAGCTCTCAGAACACTGGCTTAAACACTTGGCCTTCCTTGAATTCAGCATATTAGGAAAAACTATGAAATCGAAGTGAATTTTAAATAATTCTGTGTGACATAGTGGGTTTTGTACGTTCATACTACAGTTGCAATGACACTGTTGAATCTTTGTTTATTCGGTGTATGAAATGACCCATGAAACTGGAATACTCACATAGATTTCGCCTAGCGATAACAGAGTACTTAAGAAAGAAGTAAATAGAAAAAATATAAGCTTAAAATTACCTCCCCAAATTAAATACCCTTAATAATTTTTCTGTTACTAATTTAATATAGCCTTGAAGAAAATAAAGGCTCATTTAAAAGACAGTATGAGCCATGACCAGTGAGGCTCACTTGGTTGGAGAATCCTCCTGTGTGTACACCAAAAGTTTGCAGGTTCGATTCCTGGTCAGGACACATGCTTAGGTTGTGGGTTCAGTCCCCGATGCATATATGCATATGAGCCCAACCGATCTAAGTTTCTTTCTTACCCCAATGTTTCTCTCTTTCTCCCTTCTCTCTAAAATCAATAAGTATGCCCTCAGGTGAGGATTTTTTAGAAATCTCTAAAAGATATTATGAAACAGATCACCTGCACATGAAACAGAACTTTTTTTGTTTTTTTCCCTCTGATATTTGTGACTGTTCTTGCTTTGCAACTGCCCTACGGCATGAAGATGTGTTGCGCTAAGCCAGAGCTAGACAAAATAATAAAGTTCATAATATTTTTTTCAAAAATTGCCTCCTGACTTGTGTTTTTTTCATGCTTAGAAATGGTTAATTCCCAATAAAATCAATTTGTCTTACTAGATATGATAAAACCATGGCATGCCCCCCATTCCCTCCCAAAGTTATTTGCAACTCTAATACTAAGACTATCAAAATCAGCAACAAATACTGAATTTGTCTCATGTATTGCGTGGTTTAAGCCAGAGTTCTATTTCTTTTTCTCTTTCTCTCTTTTTTATTGTTGTTCAAGTACAATTGGCCTTCATAGGCCAAAGTAATATATTTTTTTCATTAAGATAAAAAACAGAACAAAAAATGCTAAGGGGCACTTCAAAAAATAGTCACCAACCTAGGGCAGCTCATGTGCCACCTGCACCATGCTGCCGTCTGCCCTCCACACCTCTCGTTCTTGTCGCTTCGAGTTGACACCATCTTCTCTGCTTCAGTTGCCAGACACTGCAGTCATGCTCAGTCATGGTTGCCGTCTTTTAAATAGTATTATTTTTAAATTGTTGCAAAAAGTCCACGTGATAATTTGTCACCAAAATTTATATAATTTTGCTGGAGATTATGCTAAATTGCTTTCCTGAAAGATTTCCAAGTGTATATATTCACTGAGAGTGTAGAAATACAGTAAGACATCAGTATATGAATACACATTATTGATCTCTAAAGGACTGCATAATAAAAAGATTTTCCCATATTATTTCACCACAGAGCCATTTTGCCATGGGATATCTATTAATGTGCTCGATAGGACACCATGGTTTTCAGGACACAGCTTGAAAACCATTAGGATTTGGTAAGAAATGAAAAAACCCAGGATAGTCTCATTACTGTCAATATTTTTACAACACTCTTCCATCTGGAATAGGCTACAAAAATTCAAAATATTTGTGGACTAAGTAAAAGCACAACATGCAGTACTATATTTTATATTAAAAAGATGGAATCATATGTCCATCGGGAATTTCTAGAAGTTGTACAAAGAGGTGACTGGTGAATTCAGTATTTTGTTGACACAAGTTTTTTAATTTGAGTTCAGTATATAAAATTTCATCAACTACTTAGTTTAAAAAATATTTTTAAGGGCATTCACTGTATAATTATAGTTTGTCTTCAAAAGCTAAAGATATGCTTTGTTTTTTATTATTTGAGGAAAAAGTAATTTCAAAATTATTTGAGAAATTAAGGAAGAAGTGGGAAAAACACAATCTTTAAATATGGAGGTTAAAACAAAATTCTTGATTTGGAGCTACACTATTATCAGTATAGTGGATTGGGTTAACTATAAGTTCGTCCCTCTACAAAACCAGTACCTCCTGAATAAAACATACTTCTTAGAGCATTATTCTGATTATAAGAGAAAAGGCCATCTCTATACTCACCCCCCAAATATTCCTGTGATCTCAGTCTGGAGCTGAGATCTCTGGCCAATCAGTGAACAGACTGAAGAGGCAGAGTGAACCTGAGACCAAACATGGCTTTTGGGTTAAGCGCTAAGCAGAACAAGTCACGGAACTCCCCAGACACTCCCACTGAGCTGGGATCTGCCAGGAGAGGGGAGGCCAACAGTGCCTCTGGCTATCAAAACAGACGAATCTAATTGTTTCAGAGGAAAGCATCTGCAATGTCAACTCTAGGGATTTCTACAAATTAAGAACAAATATTTGTCAGCTCTAAACAAACAAATAAAAAATAAGACACTGAGTAAAGCTAGACACCACTTTTTTCTCTTTTGTTTTTTCTGTTTGGTTATTTCAGCAGAGATGCTTCTGAACACCAAAATCCTTTCTCTTTTTCCTCTTCTGCACACAGTTTCCAGCCTCCCTTGCAGTAGGTACAGCCATGTATCTGAGTTCTAGCCTCTGCCTAGCTGATAAAACCTTTCCATAGGCCCTCTTCCACGTTCTTCCTTCCGGCAGCCGGTGGGGCTGATAACCACAGGACCTTAAATACCATTAAATGCAGATGACAGAGTATCCATCTCAAATTTCCTGCTAAGTGACCATGTTGGGTAGAGTAGAGAAGCCTTCTCTGTACTTCTCAGCAGGAACCCTATGTTGCTATGGGGATGTGGCTGATCTGTCGTCCACTCTTCCCTTGGGAAACTTTATTGGGGTTAACCCCTTCATACTCCACTATTATCAGACCTTAAGGATCCATGTCTGGACCTGATGGAGAGAGGTAAAAGTCATAAAGAAATCTAAAGGTTTGGATGGATGGACTTTGAACTGTCCCCCTTCAGGACAACATGGGCATGTACTAATGACAAGAGAAGAGCACGCGTGGGTTGTGCTGGCTAAAGCTATGGCAAAGATTGCTAGCTGTTCACTAAAATCTTTTCCCCATCTTCCTGACCATATAGTTAGTTGACCCTTCCCGGTACCCCTGACCATGTGGCCATGTGACTGTAAGTATGGAGTGTGAACAGAAGCTATGTATATCACTTGCTGCCCTGGCCTATAGAAAGGTCCCACACGTAGTTGTCAATGATCTTTTTCCTTTCTGATTGACTTAAATAGAGATAAATCCCAGGGTGTGCTTTAAAACCATTTGTTGAAGGTGGCAGAGTCTTCAGCATGAAGCAGAGCCACAATGGATTTGGAACCTCTGCCTCTGACACAGGACTATGACATAGGAAAAGACATACAGGGTTTCCCCCCCTCCTTTTAGCTACCAAAGTCTGAGTGCTATTGATTAAATCTGCTTAGCTTTCCCTTGTGAATACAAGCCTATATAAGCTTATATGACTATGTTCTAGTGTAGCTCAAGTATCAAGAAAGTTTGGCTTATATACCAGTAAGGAATTGATTGATACCTTACATTTGTATATTACTCTTACATTTGTATATCAATTCCTTAAATTTGTATATTGCTCTTACAATTTCATAAATTCTATTTTATGTGATTTCTAGTATAATCCCTGAAGATAGGTATGGATTCACATCTATATTTTAATACATGCTATTATAAAAATATTTAAACAACACAGAAATCTAAGAGGTGAAACATAGCACCAGAGATAGCACATTAGCAACTAGTTATATTTTATGCAATGTTTAATTACACTGTCAACAAAATGAACCCAAGTGCATGTAATTAACTTTAACATGTGATTAGTCGTAATCACTTAATAATATATGTCCCATGTCAATATTGATTTTTTATTAAACCTATTGAGTAAATGCTTAATATTCTGTGGTAGAAATTTTCTTAAATTTACTTAGCCAATCATTGAATGAAGAACATGATTTTTTGTAGAACTTTTCTTTCATTTAAAGAAGTATAATTATAAAAATTCATACATATATTTTTATGGACTTGTCTAGTGTTTCTCCAGTCTGTAGTAAGTTTAAAATTGAGATCTCTATCGCCAAATTGCCCTGTAGAAAGGCATTAATTAGAAGTCTTAATAGTGTTTGGTACATTTCCTTATTCCCTTCCTGATACTAGGAATTATTTATCATTGTACAATTTGGCAAGTGATACACGGTTATATTATGTATTTCTTTCTTTGCACTTTTGTTATTAGTAATGTTGAGCATTTACTTTTACAAGCAATCTATCTGTATAATTTTTTTAATTAATTTCCTAATCATTCCCAATTTTCTTATGTTTAAAGATTCAATTAATGTATTTTTAGAGAGAGGGGAAGGGAGGGAGAAAGAAAAGGAGAGAAACATGGATGTGTGAGAGATACATACATCTATCAGTTGCCTCTTGCACTCTCCCCGCTGGGGACCTGGCTTGCAACCCAGGCAAGTACCCTGACTGGGAATCCAAATGGCGACTTTTCAGTTTGCAGGCTGGCACTGAGCAACACCAGCCAGGGCCTCATCATTTCCAATTTTCTTTAGCTTTTTTTGTTTTATTAATTCACTTGATTTTCTGATTTGTTACAGTTTTTTATATTTTATAAAAATCACTGATTTTCACATATTGCTAATGAGATCTTTGACTTATAGGAAATAAGAAAGTAAGGCTTGAAGTGGTTAATTGATGGTTCCAAGGTCCAAATGGCAAAATCATAGCTAGATGCCAGGTCTTCTGATCCCATTTTTGGGACTTTGTTTTAAATTCACCTTCATAGTTGCCTTTCTTGAAATGAGGAAGTTCAAAATCCAAATAGGAGATGCAAGAACAATTATACTTTGAGGATGCATTCCTCCTAACATATTTTTAGAGTGCTTACTAAAGTAGACTGCATACTGCCCCATAGGACACTAATATTTCTTGCCTTCTCCTTTAGACTGTGTGCTAATATAATTCCTGGCACATAGTAGGTCCTCTGTAAATATTTGTGAATGAATGAGTGACTGAATGTGCAGTTAAAGAGATAGAAGACTTAGTTTCTGCATTCAAAGGACTTCCAGTCTTGTGGAAGTGACAAAAGACAAAGTAACAGAAAATGAGATGTGTTATGATGAAAATAAGCATAAAATTAATCTAATATCTAAGTAAATGTTAGAAATAATTGACAATGACTCCCAAATCCCTTTACTCTAATACATTAGCTAGGAACACAGCATGTTATGATGTGACATTTTTCTTTAGTGAGAAGTAACGAAGTCACAAGAAGCACACTGGCTTTGTAGTTAGATATATATCTGTGTTGGAGTCCCAGCTTTTCTCGTTGTCTGAATAATCCGAATGAAGTGACTTCTATGAACCTAAACTTCTTTACCTGTCACTATCATTAAAGATGCTGTATCTATCCTAGGACCTAAGAAGAGCTGAAACACAATAGATACAAATCTCTTAGCTCTTAGAAGGTGGACTAGAGACATTAATTCTTTTTTATGTTCCTCAGATAAATTATCTTAAATATAGCCCATATTAAAGATTACCTGCCATTCTATGCCCATGATTATACCTTAAAAAACATTAATAGTTTATTATCTTAATTTAACCTTTCTTATTAATAGAGCTTTGGAGAGTCAGCAGCATACCCTTACCATGGAACTATGCACCTGTCTTACACAGAGCAAAGTAGAAACATAAATTATGTACCGAGTTTAAATTCTTCAAAAATATATGTGGCACTTGGCTTTTAAGTTCCCTAGATCATCAAATCACTGAATAATATATTATGTAAAACACAAAAACATTATTTAATAAAAGATATGTAAATGCTGAAGAGCAGGCTTTCAATAAAGATCACATAGTGTTACATTGCCTGTTCTTAAATCATAATCTGATTTTTCCAAGTGGGTATATTGCAGACATGTTGATCTGGGTACACTAAGCAGAACAAGTAACCACTAGCAATTCAGGAAAGTTGTTGGTGCTGAAATCTCACGTGCCTCCTGTCGTGGGCGTGTGACAAGGACAGCCTTGCAGGTCACTGTGCACATTTTCCAGGATGTGATAATTTCAAGTTCCCAAGCAATTGGTCCTTCCTTCCCATTTTGGTGCTAGGTAGTAGCTGAGCTATCCTCTTATTTCTGTTACTTTTCCAGGAAATTTTGGACTATTTATGTTATCCATTATTTATGGTTCATATTGCCATACTAAAAAAAGGAATTTCAGCAACTTTACTTTTCAAATGTATTTTGAGTGGTCTTAAAATCACTAAATAGTTTACTAATTTAGCGATAGAATAAATAAAGATGATTTTTAAAAATGATGTAATTCTTTATCTTAAACTGAACTGGTCTTATCAAATATTCTATATTCAATATTTTGTCAATCTTCAGAAGCCTTAATGTTCAGATTATTTTCTTGTTTACTAAAAAAACTGTTACAGATTTTTTTTCTCTACTGTGGTGTGACTACAAAAGTTAAAATAGGATCTGCTGCTGAAGAAATATTTCAACACTTATATTTACAAATGTGAAATCACAACAGGCTGCATTTTTATACTTTTGAAACATTTTTCTTCAAGAAATTTCATTTATTTCTGCTTCAAACTAATTTAATTGACAATGGCCTCAATGGCTCAACTATGTGCAAAATATACTGATAGTTATGAAACAAGATAAGATTATGAAACTTTCCTTCAAAAACAAGCTAGAAAATTTTTGATTCCTTTATTGGAGGACAGCAAAATGCATTCCTCTAAAGATATAAAATGAAGAAAAAACTGAATTACGGAGGCAAATGACAACTTCCCTCTATAATTCTGGTGAAGAGAAAGTATTACAAATGGGAGCTGAATAAACATTTCTTTTTGGTCCACTGTTACCAATATATATAGTAAAAATTACACAAACAAGGAATCAATTATAATACAATAAGTAAGAGCAGTACAGAGACCATTCATTTATTCATATGCATAATTTGCCCCTCTTATTAGAATAAAAACCCTGTCCAATTTTCTCTGTAATATAAAAATTATCACCCTGGCTGGTGTAGCTCAGTGGATTGAGCATGGGCCTGTGAACCAAGGGGTTGCCAGTTCAATTCCCAGTCAGGGCACATGCCTGTGTTGCAGGACAGTTCCCAGTGGGGGTCACATGGGCAGCAACTGCACACTGGTGTTTCTCTCCCTTTCTCCCTCCCTTCCCTTCTCTCTAAAAATAAATAAAATATTTAAAAAATTATCTTTTCCTCATCTTCTATTTGTCATACATCTAACCTTAATTCCCTATTTTATGAATTAAAAAGGCTAGATAAGTATGGAAAAGTGCCAAATCTCAATAAATAGCAGTTGCCACATCCTGGGCACTACCAAGAGAAGGAGGAGAAATGCAACTTCTGAAAACTTTGCAATAGAAACTACCAAAAATCAAGAACAAAGAAAACATAGCAAAAATTCAGAAAAGAGTCTCTCGGTAACCTTGAGGACAATATCAAGTGGTCTAGCATATATGTAGTTTGAGTACCAGAAGAAGTGGGAGAAAGGGAGTCAGAAAAGTATTTGTAAAAACTCATGGACAGCTGAAAATTTTCCAAATTTTATTAACTCTATGTACCCACAGATCTAAGAAATAAAATAAATGGCAAAATTAATTAATTAATTAATAATAAACAGAACAAAGCTCACACAAAAACACACTGTAATCACATTTTTTGAAAAATTCTTTATCCCTTTATCTTTAAGTGATAAAAAATGTTAAAACATTAAAAAAAGAGTACATTATCTATAGAAGCTCAAAGAAAATAATGAACACAGACTTCATATCACACGTTAAGTGTATGGAGAAATTGCTGTGTTCAGGATCATGTTTGGATTTCCTTCTCAATGTTCATCTCCCAGTGCTTCCTCAAAACCGTCCTTGGCTAAAAGTGTTAACTGATACTTCTAGATGAAGCCCTATGTCCAAAGGCATATAACCAACTAATTTTATCAGATTACTAAAATAAAATTTAGTAGTGAATTTCCAATTTGACATGTATTCAAATTTATCACATTTTATTGAAGGTATACTTTAACTGTCTTTGATTGTTCTGGTTGATAATATTCCATTATTCATAATTTTATTGTATATTGTGATAATCCACAAAACAGGGGGGGTCCCAAAGTAGACACAAATTCATTTTGCCACTACTGAAGATCTAATGTATTTATATACTTTTTTCCAAACTGATAATGAAAAGTGAATAATAACTACTGAGAACAAGCTCCTAATATACCAAGAGACTTGGTAACTTTCTGTCCAAGTTGAATTTAAAAACTTTTTTGTAGTCCTTAACAAATAATTAGATTTTTATTTGGATTCATCCTAAAGCCTTGATTGCCTCACTCACTCTTGTACAATATTTAATTTGTAAATATATTTCACTGGTTTATAATTGGAAAAAAGTAATAAGTTCAACAAACTTTTCAGTTCCAATGTAATGGAATATTTCATTAAAAAATAGTAACCAGAGCAGAGTGGGGAGGGTAATAACGGAGGAAAGAAGGGGAAGGGTCATCAAGGAACATGTACAAGGACCCGTGGACAAGGACAACGGGAGGGTAGGATTGAGGGTAGGAGGTGGGGGTGGGTGAGACGGGGGAGAGTGGTGGACAAAAACAGGGACAACTGTAGTTGAACAACAATAAAAAATAATTTTACTGCATTTAAAAAATATATAAAAATGGTTTCATTTAAAAATTGGTGTATTTCCCTGATAAAATTACTTTTCCCTCAACTTTCACTGCTTCTAATCATGATTAAAATAAAATTGTATATTCCTTATGCCTTCATTAAGAGTCATCTTTGAGGTTCACAGTCAAGTAACATTTTCAGATAGCTTAGATATCAAATATGGTGTATGAAAAAGTGATAATCAAAGTGCCAGTAAAACTAGGCAACTGATATCTGTATTATTTTAATTATTGAGAACTGCTAAATTTCTAGATTCTTAGAAGCTTTAGCCTCAATTCCTATCCTTCTTTACCCACTTCTATTTAGGAGCAGATAAATGAGATTAAACCCAAATCCATTCTTTTTTTTTTTTTTTTTCCCCAGGATTATCTTTTACTTAACATTCCATTGTGTTTTATAGCCATGTATAGCCATTTACCTGTTTTACCTGTAAACTGGGGGTTAACTCCTCAGAGAAAGTGCATTACTTTCACTGAAGCCTCATCACTTGGTTTTCCTTTTCATCAGCGCAGACGCCCTGTGCTCCTGCTGACAGCTGAGGGTCCCGGCCTGGCTTTACTGTCTTTTTGATTCCCATTTCCTGTCTGTTAACAGTTTGATTTTGTTCCTTGCTTTCCTCTTTTCTGTTGCATCCTCATAGTTATTGACCACATGGATGCTTCTGACTTTCCGCATTTCTCTGCCCATAATCTCTGTGTTGGACAAAAAAAATCTCTGGACCTTTGCTTCAGTTTTGGTCACCGAATTTCCAGTTACAGACCTGGCCCTTTCTTTTCTTAGACTCTAAGACATTTCTTAGAGTCTTGCTCATGCCTTTTCTTTGAGCCTTCCCTTGCCATTACTCACTGTCTCTTTGTTCTTAAAAATTACATTTTTAGAGAAATGCAAGCAAAAGATTTAGTAGGAAAAAGAAGGGTTGAAAGTAAGTGTTATACCAGATAAATAAACTATCCGGTTTTGGTAAACAAAACTGCTTGAGACTTTGGATGACAATAATGCTGGTTGAAATTATTGTCATACAAAAATGCAGAATTCCTGATAATATCACATTCCTGATAATAACTGATGGTAACAAAAAACATAATTGAGGCCCTGGCTGGTGTAGCTCAGTGGATTGAGCGTGGGCTGGGAACCAAAGGGTCCCGGTTCGATTCCCAGTCAGGGCACATGCCTAGGTTGCGGGCCAGGTCCCCGTGAAGGCCATGTGAGAGGCAACCATACATTGCTGTTTCTCTCCCTCTCTGTCTCCCTCCCTTCCCCTCTCTCTAAAAATTAAAAAAAAAATAAAAATAAAAATAAAAGACATAATTGAGAAATATAAAAATTTAAATGAAAAATTAATAGTAAGGGATTAGGCATCATAAATGAAAACTTTTAGAGTATTAATGTATCATTTATATTCAATAACATGATAGAACACTAAATCAATATAACATTGGTGATATTTTATACATGCTTCAATACCACTCTGTGCAGAACTTCACTATTGGTCTTCTGATGCTGCATCACAGTTACTTGCTCACCTATCTCCACCATTAAAATGAAATGTGATTCATGTAATCAATTTCTAAACTTATTCTAAAAAGAAGATTGTAGACAGTGTTTAGTTCCACTGTCAGGTACCACATTTTACTCATTATTTCAAGTGTATAATTAATTAATTGGTTCAAAATTGCAAAAATTAAATAATATATAATTTAATGTGCTTAATTTAACAATAAAGTTTATAGCATTATTATTGCAGTTTATCTTGGATATCATTGTTTGCTCAGGGACATAGGAAGAGAGGCATTGATTTGGCAGGGAAAGAATATTCCTTGGACACTTCAGAGAGAAGCCTCCCTGCAGAAAGGGCAGCTATTCTGTGGCTGGATTCTGAGAAGTAACTGGATTAGCATCTGCGGGCTGTGAAATAAAGGAAAACTGAAGCAAAAATCCCTTTTCAAGAAAGATAGGCAAAGAATCAAGAAAAGAAATGAAGAGTAGAGTTTGCAATTCAGATGAGAAAATTGGGGCAAGTGACTTTAAAGGGGCAAACATGAATTTATCCTAGGATAGATTTCCTGAAACTTCTGGCACAGGAAACCGTTTATAGAGTGTCTGTGGCTGTGCTCACAGATGAAAGAGAATGGGCGGGTCAGGGCAACAGGTCAAGAAGGACACTTTTCTGGATCTTCTTGCAAGCAGCAGGCTTTCATTTCTAGTGGCAACGTGTGTTGTAATAACTACCTATGATTTTCAGTCAGCTTCTCATATGTGTAAGTACAGCAGGCGAGAGAGACAGAGACAGACAAGGAGAGAGAGACAGGCTTATTGAGAATAACTGCTTATGGGAGCTGGCAGGTCTGAAATCTGTGGGACAGGCCAGCAGTAGAAGCTCCCAGGCAAGAGTTGATGATGCAGGCCTGAGGCAGTTTTCTTCTCCGGGAAACTTTCCTTTTTGCCTGTAAAGCCTGTCAACTGATTGGAGAAGCCCCACAGACACTGTGGAGGGTGATTTCCTTTATGTGAGGTCAACCAACGGATTGTAGATGTTGATCACATCTGCAGAACATCTTCCCAGCAACACACATATTAGTGTTCAGTTAAATAACTGGGTGCCATAGCCTAACAAAGTTGGTACATAAAAGTACCACAGTCTACTCCTTGACAATTTGGCAGCCATACACATACCCTCAAAACCAGCAAAATCTCCGTATAAAAAGAGTAACAAAATCATACTCCTGTCTCACAGGAAGCAACTTTTCTGTTACAACCAAAGACACACTTATCCCCTGAAGAAAATGTAATGTCCTTGGGTGGTATTTCTTTTCAATATCTCATAACCTAACACTGTGATATAATGTTAACTATTATTAATAATAAGGGGATAAAGGAAGGAAGAAAACTGTTTAGTATGTATGTATGAATACTGCATAGGATCTCTGATTCATATACGTCTGATTTGGCAACCCAATTCTTTGTGTGAGCTCAAATAGTAACATTAATCTATGCCCAAACATGTTATTTTTCATTAATTCATTAAAATTTACAATTGCAGTTGACGTACAATATTATATTATTTTCAGATGTACAACATGGTGATTAGACACATAAAACTTCTGAAGTGAACACCACAATAAGTTTAGTACACATCCGACACCATGCACAGTTATTCCCATGTTATTGACTATATTCCCTAAGCTGGACTTTACATCCCCACGGCTGTTTTTATAACTGGCGATTGATACTTTTTTAGCCCCTTCACTTTTCTCACCCATGGCCCTGACCACCCCCGTCCCAACTGGCAACCAACAGTTTCCTCTCTGTATCTATGAGTTTGTTTCTGTTTTTGCCAAACGTATTATTTTTTCTCTCTCTTTAATTATTTAAGCAAATAAGACATAAGACTCTATTGTCATATTTTTCTTTCAAGTAGTTTTCATACTGTATATCAAACTGGAAATTAAAATCAATTAAATGTGCTGCGGTAAATGTAAGTCAGTCTCCAGAATTTAAGCAGAGTTCAGTCTCGTGAGAAGTGAAAAAGAAATAGACAATAACCACCGAGGATCCAACAGCAAACAAGGTAGATTTGGTCTTGTGAGGTTCTTGCAGAGCTCATATTAAAAAAGGCATGTGAATCTTGGAGGCAAATTAAATCTTGCTGGTATCACCATCAGTGCTTTGTTAAGTCTGACTTCTATTGGTTGTGTTTATTTTCCTGTGGTAATCCTTTGGAGTTGATAGAACTACCAGAATATTCCATAATGTTCCGTATGTGCCAAATATAGGAATCTATTCATGCTTACACTGAAGATGCATAGAAAGCAGGGCACGCCATGAGGGTGGGCGGCGGTAACCACAGTGAGAGGGCTGCCCAGGTTCGGAAACGTCAGGGAACTAGGTTACAGTATTTGTGAGCCCACAGAGGACAAGTTTGGGGGATATTTATTTCAGGAATGTTAGTAGAAAAAGGATTTGATTTAACAGAAAAGTGAGTTTTGAGATGAGTCTTTAAAGAATTAGGTATAATACTGAAAAGCAATAGATTATTCAAAGGCTTTGAGCCATCGTGAATGTGACCACAGACCACTTCATTGCCCATAAAATTTAATCTTCCTGTTAGACACATTGCAGCCTAGATACCATGATGTATTTTTCAATGTAGATCTGATCTTTATTTTTTAATGGCTAATACATGTCAGCAATATCCAAGAGCTGATCCATTATTTATATATCTCATTCAAAGTCATTTATTATAATATATTCAGAGAAAATCCTCTTATTTTATTTGAAGTTAGCCTTCAATAGAAAATATATGAAGATGCTATTGTATACTCTGCAAAAGAAAATAGGTACAGTGCAATTCCCAGTTCTCCCAGGCATGGCACGCCCTGCGTATGGTCAACAGCAGTTAAATGGTCCAGGCTGACCTCGCAGAGCCTTTTTCTTAACACTAAGGATTTTTATTGAAAGACCTGAGGCTGGTCAATTTAGAGCTATAAATAAGAAATTAAGGAAGAAAAGAACATTTTTATACATTTATTTTTCTAATTTATTTGTGTACTTTCTCTTTCCAGTGAAAACTAGTATGATTATCCAAGCACTGTGCAATGTGAAAAATGTGTTAACAAGACGTGATATAAACACGTAACTCCCATTGTGTTCTCTAGTACTTACCATGTAAAATACCTCACCCAATTTTGCCAAAACACAAAGAAAGAATCTGCCAGGCTCTTCAATAACATATAACTTTCTTTTAAATAGTAACCATGTAGCATTATTATTAATCTATTTTCTTATAAAAACTTTTCAATAACATTAGTGAAGATAAATTAAATTTGGAACAAACCTAAAACTGACAAGTGGGGTAAGACCATGGGAAAATGTGTTGAGAGAGAGGAGAAGAACTTAGCAAGTACTCAGCTTTAAGTATCTGAACCTACCTCACTCACTCAACACCATTTATTGAACCCAGCTAAGGGCAAATTACTGTTCTAGGCACCCAGGACACATCCTTCAACCAAACACCGGTCCCCCCATCTCAGGGCTTTCGTTGTACTTCCGTAAGTTTGGAATTTTTTAAGAGCAATAATAAGAAATTCAAGAAATCTTTAATTCTAATATAGGTAGTAGGAAAATGTTGAATGTCTTTTGTAATCAATGTAATTACTTTTTAAAAGCTTATTGAAAAGAAGACTTGAAGAAAGTGGGATAGTAAACATTTCACATGCCTCCTAGAAAATTAAAAGGAAGCATTATTTTGATTGAGATGTTTCCAATGAGTAAGCTCTTCTTTCAACAGTTTCTACAACACCAAGCATCAAATTCAAAATGAAAATGTTCAGTTAATTATTCAGAAATTTCTTACAGATTTAACTCAAATACAAGAGCAACAGGTTTCTTAATTATTGGCATGTAGATTTGTGGCATGTAGATTTTTCCGTATGTAGAAAAATGCTTTGAAATGCATAAAAATATTGTACATATGGCTGTTTATGTTTGTTCTAAGGGACAAATGGCATGCTCACTTTAAGGGTTGTGTGTGTGTGTGTGTGTACATGCATGTGTATTTTCCCATATTATTCATTAGAAAGTCACCCCTTTAGGTTTATGGCCTTTCATTGCCTTTCTAAACTTTCATAATTTACATCAAGGTTTTTTCCTACTCCATTTATTCAACATTAGCCTGCCTTCTCTCAGAGAAGAAACAGAAGGCATTAGAAAAAATCCTTCACTTATAATCTGAAAATTTATTTATATATTTCTCCATGATTCTTACTTGTCCTCCATGCTCAGTTTTCTCTAATTTTTCTGAGCACGATCTTTCCTTATGATCCTTCCTGAATCCCATCACCTTAGTACCACATCTGTGGCTGCATGCCAACATTTATCATGGAATTTGTTCATTTTATCTACGTGATTATATTTCTTAACAACAAAGTTTCTTAACAATGTTTATTGTCATATAAATACTAATAGATGTTCATTTTAAAAAACAATGATTTTATTTATTTTTACAGGGAGTGGAAAGGAGGGAGAAAGAGAGGGAGAGAAAGGTCGATAAAGTGACATTGATGGGTTGCCCCTCGTACATGCTCTGACCAGGGATGGGATGGGCGCCTTTCTCTGTGTGGGAGGGAGCCCAACCAACCGAGCCACACCAGCCAGGGTGTTTCCTTTTTAATGAAAATAAGCTTGTCATTAAAAAATAATATCTACTTCTTTTAAAATGATATTCAATTTTTTAAGCCCTGAAACTGATTATTTATGTTCTCTAATTTTTTCATCTCTTATGCTGAGAATTTATCAATTTTACCAGTTTTCTTTAAAGAACTAACATTTGATTTACATTTTCCTGTAGTAATTTTTCTTTTTGCCTTAGTTGATTTCTGCTCTTTTAAAAATTACTTTTTCTAATTACTTTTGTGATTCTTTTGTAAGCCATATATTCATACATTTCCAAAAAATTTTAGGTGCTCTACTTACTACCTATCATTCATTTTTAGCTAAACTCCACTGTTGTCACAGAAAATTCTCTGAATTATGTGGTATTTTTTGAAGTTTGTTTTATGGCTAGCAAATGTTCTGTTTTGGTAAATGGCCAATGTGTATTTGAAAAGTCCGTATGTTCTGCAGCTCTTTGGTCTATATTAAATTTAAATAAATTAGGTCAAATTTATACTTGTATTAAATTTGTTTTTCAAAATTTTATATTCTTAGTGATATTTGGTTTGTTTGTTCCATCAGTAAAAGAAAACATATTCAAATCTCTCCTATTTGTGGATTTGACTACCTCTTTTTTGAGTTTTGCCCATTT